>PRKT01000132.1:440424-500329 GCA_003671525.1 Saccostrea glomerata | reverse complement strand
AACCAACTTAAGGGGGACCTTAATTGGACCCCCCTCTCGAAAATGAGGATCCGTGTTTAGTTGGTATGAAAAATCTCATAAAGTATAAGAAGCCCTCCCGCCTCCCGCCAAAATAATTTTTCACGTTTAGGAAATGAGTTTACTTTTGTTTCTTGTCAAAAGTATTCTGAGTTGTTTTTTTTTTACATGGGTGACCCTCTTGGAAAAAAAATTCTTGGATCCTCGCCTTTTTTGACAATTCACATGAAAAAATAAATATGAAAATTTATTCAAATATGTGTGGCAGTTGGCAGTAAACCGCTGACAGTTAGCAGTAAGCAGTGAGCAGTTGGCAGTACGCAGCTGGCAGTTGGCAGTAAGCAGTTGGCTGTCGTATATGGCATTCCATAGTAAATGAATGCATCACATGAATATCTAACAAAATATGTAAAGAAAAGCTGTATAGATATTTAAATATTTTAAATAAAAAAATATTTATGGAAATAAAACACATAATTTGTGAATATTTTTCAAACGTGTGGTTAAAATCTTCTTAAAACCAGTCACAACTGAGGAGAACATGTTCGTTAATCATATTTATAAAAGAAATTGAAACGAAATAGCCAAATTTTAGAGAAATTATTTTTTTTTTAATTTTGGCCAATCCCGATCAAAATTAAACCGATCCCGACCATAATTGTACAATCATTGGAAATAAATAACATTTCTCCAACAACACTAGTCTGATAAGGTGTAAGTGGGTAAAACATTATTGACCTTGACAATGAAATAGATTTCTTAATTGTAAATACACGAAGAAGCAATAAATTAGTATTTTATTCATTTTGTGTTAATTTTGATCGGGATCAATTTAATTTTGATCGGGTTAGGTCCAAATATTAAAAAAAATTATTTCTCTAAAATTTCTCAATTTCGTTTCAATTTCTTTTCAAAATATGATTGACAAACATATTCTCCTAAGTAGTGACTAATTTAATGGTGTTTTTAACCATAGGTTTAAAAAATATTTACAAATAATGTGTTTTATTTTCATAAAAAAAATTTTATTAAAAAAATTAAAAAGTCTAACCAGCCTTTCTTTACATATTTTGTTAGATATTAATGTAATACATTCATTTACAGCAAACTTTTAACTCGAAAACATCTAAATTGGATATAATTAATTTTTTTAATTTTCTTTGAAAAAATACAAAAAAATTCATATAAAATAATTAAGAGCTAATATCGGCCTTTCAATGCTGAAACCCTTGTTTAAAAAGGATGACTCAAAGATCTATAAAATAAAAAGTTGGTGTGGCATTCCACCTTATTTAAAAGAATATTTCTATTACTTCCCAAAGGATTTGGATAATTATACAATCTTGATTCAAATAAGGCTTAATAATTATAATAATAATTTATTTATTATAGTGACTTGTGTAATACATCATGAGATAGTTCATCTTAAATATAAAAAGACAAATACTTTACACCCGGCCCTTTGGACCTATAAGTCACCTGGATTTAAATCTTATAATCATCTTCACGGACTTATATGTATGGACATTGTATGTAAATCGTTAATATTAATTTGTAAATGTATTTTTAAAATAAAAAAAAAAATCTTTTCGTCCTTAATGTCATTCTTTGTTTGTTTACTTAGAAAATTACAACGTCTTTTTTTCCAATAACTTTTGCTGTCTACCCGTTTACAACTATCTAGAGTTTCCTTTTCTTGCTGCGACTTTTGTTTTTGGCTTTGCCGAAACTGAAACTGGTTAATATTTAATCAAACACCCATTTTAAATTTCATCTTCTCAAAAGATAAAAAAATATCTATTTGAAACGATGTGGTAAGAATTTTATAATCGTAAAAGACGATGATTCAATTTACTTCTGAAAGTATGGACCAAACCTATTTGTGCATCAAAGTGGGGACGTTCATCACTTAACCCCTGTCAGATATCATCTGGTAAAATAGACATATTTAAATAATTCAAGTGCATTGGTTTTTTATGCAAAAGAATAAAGTTGTTCACAAAATTAGATCTATTTTAATGTTATTTTTGATTTATTTTAATGTTATTTTAGATTTATTTTAATGTTAAAATGTTTGAAATCGTTTTCAGATACATGTATGTACGAGTATCGTCAATTGTATCTTTTGAGATCAACTCAGGATTATTTTTACCCTTTCTTTTCATTCTAAATTATATAATTAAGATTTCTTCTGTGTTCAAATATATATAACTTTGTCTCATTTTGAACCCTTTAAAAACAATAACCTGTACAAATTTATGAACACATTTTGAACATTAATTTCAATTGCAAAGTCTTGGAAAGTTTGTTTTGTGATTATCATATGGAAGGCATAATTTATTTTCTGGCATATATTTCAGCTTACCTGCTTGATTACAAATATTTCAAATCGTTTTATTTCTTTTTCAAAAATTCTTTTGCACTTATTTTTGTTGTCGACATTAAAACAAAATTTTAAATATCATTTTTTAAATTGTTTGTTGAAATTTTGAAAGAAAGACTTTTTACAACAAATTATGCTCCACTTTATTTCACTCTGGCACAAGGTAAAAAAATTATTTAAAAAAAGTATAAAGTCAGTTTTAAGGGAAGAGTATGTGTCTTTGTATATTTTTCCTTTATTCCAAAATGAATCTTAAATCATTTTTCAGGAAATTAAAATAGTACCTGGTAATTTATTTTGCCACTTAAATCGAGAGTCTTATTTATAATATAAAAACAAAAACAAAAAAGAGAAGAATTTTTCATTTTTAAAATATATCTCAAACATTGACAATTAAAGAATATGTCTAATATTGAATAAACAAATGATATTAAATCTGCAACCAAAAATAATCTCATCACAAATTAAGACAAGGAACATATCATGGGCCTTAGAGAGTGATCAGGTGAGTCAGGGCACCTGGCCTTTACTTAGCGTCTCATGACACAGTCTGGACTCCATATAAAGCTGTCACCAAAACGGTATAGGATCGTGTATATAGGCTGTGGTTCATGGCGAGGCTATGTTCTCAGAAGAAATAAATCTTTATTTTCAATACTAGTAAAAAAATACTTGAAGTCTTGAATATTACAAAAACTCTCTTGAAATCATTAGAACTTTTTTTTCTTTTTTTAAAATAAGGTTTCGATCCAGTTCATACATGTAATTTATCTTCCTAGTGATCTTTATACTATGTTTACAACTGCAGACAAATTCATGGTCAAATTGGAAGTCCTCAGGTAAATATGGAAGTGGACTATAGCAAAAAATTCATTGTTGTAGGACTGCCATCGCATTCTCTCGCCCACAAAAAGGTCATTGAAAAAAAATGAAAATCTACTAGTAATGTCTTAATGATTAACAACGGGTCTTATTCTTATTTTATTTAAAAAAAAATACTTGTAATAAGAATTTGATACTGAAATCTTAAGAAACAAGTGTACGATGATTCAATTGACTTCTGAAAGTATGAAATAAACTTGTCTAGGTCTCTTAGTCGGAAGAGCTACTACTTAACCCCTCAGTCAGGTATCATCAGATAAATATATATTTATCAGTTATTCAAGTGCAGAGGGTGTTTTATGTCAAGAAAATTTTCACACAGATTAGATTTTGATATAACTGTTGAGGGCGTTCAAATAAATATCATTGCATTTCTTATCAAAAAGAAACAAACATTTACAAAAATCCACACTGTACAAGAAACAATATTAACATCAATTGCATATAAATATTAATTAATATGGCCATCATTAAAATATATGCATAATAATTTATTGAAGAGCACTTTAAAAAAAAAGATCACGTTGAAGTGAAATCCTCTGGTTCACTATCAAACAGCTCTAAAAGCCCAGAGTCACTGCTGCTTATGTCTGCAGCATTAGGCAGAGAAGGCATGTTCAGAAATGATACGTATTTTATGGACGGTCCATCCTCTCCCACTTCTTCGTCGTTTTCCGACACCCTGGAATTGCCCGGATCATTCACACTATCTGTCTGTATGTTAAAGGCATTAAAATCCGACAGTGATACACCTCCGGAGGAAGATTCCGGAATTTCTGCTGCGATACGGCCTTCTAACCAGTACGTGGTCATAGAACCTTTGCCCTGGAAAAAACGGGTACATCAAGATATAACCCTATTCAGGTAGTAAACTTATATCTAAATATAAATTTTGGAAATCTTGGACTATACAGAGCAAATCGCGATTGCAAAATATCCCATTTAAGTGTTGAATTTTCCGGTTCATATTTACTTGTAAATTATATTGCTTCGTTTCATTAAAAAGAAAATAAAGAGACATTTATTCGATCATATCATTATTCCCATATTTATTACCTTTACTTCTAGCTTTCCTCGCTCCACTAGATTGTAACAGTTTTCTCGCTTTAATAAATCCGCTGTTGTTGCACTTATATGTATTTTAAGAGCTAGCAAATTAAAAACAAATGAAAGAAAATTCAATTGAAAAATATTATTTGAAGAGTAACTTCAATTTCAATAAGTTAATGTAACAGTCCTTTACCCAGGCCATTAGATTCCATCCTGGAGGCCGTGTTGACTGTATCCCCAAACAGACAATAACGAGGCATGGTTAACCCCACCACCCCAGCACACACAGAACCGGAGTGGAGACCTACATAAATAATACAGCAGGTATTGATGTTTTAAATGTCATGTATTTCCCATTCAAATTCATTATAAAATGTGAGCTGATTCAATTTAAAAGGGATTAGGCCTAAGGCAAATCTTTATAGATTGCACTTCATAATGGTAATCAATGATGAGAGTTGACACTTAATTGTAGTGCACAAAAAGATAATCTATAGAAACTTAGCTTTGAAAACTAAAAAAAATGCTTAATAATTTCTAAAAACTGACTTTAAAAAGAAATGTAGGAACGTATTTAATACCTATTCTGATTTGCAGTTGCTCGGTCGGTTTATGCGGTATTTGGAAATGTTTGACCCCATCTAATAGCTCTAGTGCCACTTTGGCCATTTCGTTGGCATGATTATTTTCGTTCCGTTCTGGGAGTCCGCTTACTATCATGTATGCATCACCTATGGTTTCTACCTAAATTTTAAGATAATGCTTGAATAACTTTGCATTACTGAGAACCCAGATTTCTAAGAAAGGAGATGCATATACATGTATTTAATTTCTTTTCTACAAATGCAAAAAACTTCTTATTCTTCTCTATATTCCTTCGGGTTAAACTCACAAATTAAGATAAAATGTACACACACTATCTTGTGTGTATATGGTAAAAATATAAACGATTTTCCTGTGATGAATGATTAAATGTTATCTTCTTTATGCATGCTTTACATCAACAAGAGGAGGAAATAGGAAGATTTACCTTGTAAACGTCATAATGTTCGATGATATCGTCAAAAAGTGTGTATAGAGAATTCAGCAAATCAACAACCTAGAAATACATAGAATAACATTTTCTATTCGATATCAATAATGAATCCTGGAACCATCATTTCTTATTTTCATGTTCTGTAAGTATTATTTGATAACAATGGGTAACACAATAAAATTATTGATTTTATCAACATATCTTTATTTTGTGTATTGGAGAGAACATCTAGGAAGAAGGAATGTACTAAGATAAAATGTACGCGGAATACAATCTTTTCACAAAGTCAGATTATGCAAAAATGAAGTAAAAAGGCACATTCTTAATAAAAAAATCCTTTTAAAATTCTTGAATATAAAAAAAAGATATCCTTTAGTTAATTTCTAAAGACTTTGTTTTTTCAATTTTTTATTCACTTGTCATGGTTTAATAACTAGTTACAGGTGAACCGGGTTTCACGGCGCTGTTTCTACAAGAACAGCTGTTTAAACTTTCTTTCATATTTTCCCAGCCTTCGTGTTTTTTTTTCGGAAGAGTCTAATTTTGTTAATATGCACTTTTGATATACCTGCATCGGCGTACTACCCCCAGCCAGATTAGTAAAGCCGACAATGTCAGAAAAATAAATCGTCACGGATTCAAAATTTTCGGCGGCTACAGGTTTACCTAGTTTTAATTCCTCAGCCACTTTTCTACAACAGAAATATAAAATCAGATATGAATGTTCTTTTGAAGTTTTATCCGATATTGATCATATGATAACACAGTGCAGCGAATACCTTGGAAGCATACGGAAAAGAAGTGCATCCGTCTTTCTCTTTTCCTCCTGAAGCTGTTCGGTTCTCTCTGCTACAATCTCCTCCAACTGATTTGAATACTTCTCCATCATCACAACCATGTTTTCAATCACATTAGAATTTCTACAAAGGAAATACACAACAGTTATTTCAGATACAAGTACATATCAAGCAAATTCCAACAACAGCATAGAATTCTTTACTTGTAGGGGTTGATTTTGTTCAATGTTTTCAGAATTGTTTTGACTGTTGGTCTCATCATCGGGTCCTCTATCCAGCAGCTCTGAATCAGCTTCTTTATGGCGTAGCTTTGTTTCGCTGTTTGAATGCCATCTAATTCTTGAGGGAAAGATGGTCTAAAACGCTTGGCTTCGTTGTCATTCATTACTTTATTAATGATTTCTGAAAAACATCGATTTACTAGTCATGTATTAAAAAGATTCTGTAGGACTTCTGTCATCCATAACCCAAATTAAATCGTTTCCCAAGGAAAGGATTGTAATAATAGGAAAAATATTTTATAAAGATTGATACAGTATTAGACTACAACCTTCAGGAGTAAGATGGCTCTCCATTGAGTAAGGTTTGTCTCTACAGATAAGTTCCTTGGCAATAATGGCGAAGGCGTACACGTCACCGGCTGCAGACCCAAATCGCTTCCCAGTAGGAATTATTTTTCTCAGGAGTTCTGGGGCTGTCCAAAGTAAAGCTGAAGGAAAAAATAATATAGTTTGTTTAAAAAAAATCGAACTTTGATTATCTAAATTATCAAAAAATTATTTACATGTACAATGAAAGCAAAGTATTTAGCCGAAAAAGTATTCAGTCTTTTTCTTAAAAGAAATTGAGGAATCGTGGTTTATATTAATTCATTGTTTAACTTGACAATTGAATTAATTTCGGATTTAGAAGCCCTAGAAACCAGCATTAGCAATCAATTTTACTGGATCCTTGAACATGTGTACCAATAAATAAAATGATGAAATTGTAACCTGCATATTTCCCATCGTCCTCTTCTTTGTCTTTGTCAATATCTTCACCTTGTAGATGACGAGGAGCGTAGTCTGTAAGTTTACACGCCCAGCGGTTGTCAATCAAACAATTGGAACTCTTCATATTACCATGGAAACGAAGGTCACTCTTATGAAGGTAAGACAAGCCCTTTTAATTAGAAAAATTAATTCTTATTGTTGTATGTCATTGTATAACAGCACCTGTCTTTTCCGACAAATTATCAGACCAGTACTTGCTTCACAACTGAAGACATCCAAAAATAAGAATTAAAATCTTAAATAAAAATAAAACGTTGGAAAGATACTTAAATTTGTTTAACTGTTAAGTATAGCCTTCATATTTAGCATTTATGAATAAATGGGTGAAAATACGTGTATAAACATATTAATAGAAATAAAATATTAATATTATTTAAATGAAGAAAATATCAACGCCTAGCAATCATAGTAAATAATGTTGGTAAAACAACGTTGTTTAAACAAATAACGTTTGTATTGAACAAATAATCGGTATATCAAAATAATGGCATTACGAATGCATTGGCATTCGTAAATACTTGTTGATGGATTAGAGTTCAAGTTTAGTGCAATGCAGAAGACCCCTTTTAATTTGAAAGTCTAAGTTTTCAAGAGTACTTGGGTATGTTTCATAAAACACAGGGATATATCCTAATGAATAAACCACTTACAGAATTATTTGAAGTACTAAACGATGTTTTATTGCCCCATACATTTCAGAAATATAATTCAACCAATTAAAACCAGACCTCCTATATTCACAAACAGTGAATACGGTGCGGATCAAAGAGGATATCATTTTTATTTAAATGGAAAACAATTTTCTTTCTTTTCCAGATAAACATAAATGGCAATTAACAGGCGTTTTTCCTGTATCTTGACAAGAGTATTGAAATGAAATGTAGGTATCAAAAACAGTACCTATATCTAAATATAGTATGCAATACTCTGAGTTTATGTTTTGTATTCTTCCATTTCCTTATTCTTAATAAAGGTTATAATAAGAAAAAAAATGTTTGTTTTAAACTTCAAATACCTTGCATATATCAACAGCAATAGATATTTTAAACATTGTATCCAATTTAATGTCGTCATGTTCGATCACATCCTACAAAATAAAATAGAAATCAAAACGATTTGGACAAGCTGTCTCGTGATAATCTTCTAGGAATCCAAAGAATCAAATATTACTTGACAGGGCTGATAAAATTACCTGAACGCTTCCTTTGGAACAGTACTCCCAAACAGCGCAAGGAATCTCCGAGTCTGTACATATACCCAGCATAGCGGCAATGTTTGCATGCTTGAATTCAATCACCTGACAATTGACACATTTTATTAAATAGAAATCCTCGGATAATATACACAACAGAATGAAAAAGAACACAAGAACAGACCTCTTTCATTTCTTTGAGGAACTTCACCCCGTCTGTTTTGAATTTCTTTTTCCTGAGAGACTTCAGTGCCACTAGTCGCCCTCTGTATCGGGCCACGGTGATTTTGGAGTTCTGTATGACATTGTTATCCATAGAGAGCGTGTCAGCGTTAGTGGTTCCTCCCGTGTATTCCGTCCCTTTCTCTGAGCGGCTGGTAATGCTCATCCGACGGTGGTGAGGTATGGACGCGGTTCCTACGCTGTTTTTCCGTACTGCCAAATCACTACTGCTGTCATTTCTGGACAAGTTCTTTGAAAAAGTTTGAAAAACTCATTTTGAAGTCATCTTGTAATGAACATTCGGTCAAATATTAATGATGAAGGCTAAAGCGGATTTTTCAGTTAGCATTTTGAATTAAAAAGACTTAAGGTGCTTATCTTGAACACTTACCATGAAAGACCGAACCTGCTTCCCCACAAAGAAATCTATGTCTTTGAAATGAATTTTCCAGACCACATTTTGAAGGTCTTTCTGTCTCTTCCATATCCTATAAGGAACACATTGACATGTATAATCTCGTTAGGAATTGCTACTGGTACCATGGGAAATCAATTACAAAATAATTTATCCTTTACATAACAATATTGAATGATTACACCTAAGGAGACGTTTGCATCATTTGTTGATTTCGTAGCAATTTTGATTGGAGCATGCAGCACTGGTACATGATGGCAAGTTCCTAACATGGATAAAACTTTATAGAGACAATTCTAAATTGGAAAAATTATCTTACCTCGACAGGTGAAAAAGCACGAGTAACACAGAAAACATTCCGTTCAGGTATTGTATTTACCTGTAGGCCAACAACAACATCATTGCTAGAACCATGGCTGCTAATGACACACCAATATATATGGCGAGGTCAGAGGAGGAACCTGGAATATGTAAATACCCGTGTTATAATGCCTCTCAGCCTCCTTAACAAGCACTTGAATTTTAACGGGACACGGCGTTAGAATCGATATTTTTTTCCAATATTGATCCCATCACATTTTCTAGTTGTGGTGGCAGACAATTAGAAATTGTTAGTTTTCAAGAACTTGACAATGGAAAAAAAACTTAGCACTGGTACACAACTTCAACCTTTCTCCTTTCTTTTGTTTTGATGCGTTTTTGCAAATACAATTCCGTCTCTAACTCATATACATAAAATGCACAGTGTTTCGATTTGGAATCTTCGATTTAAGTGATGAAAAATTTATATGAGTTGATATCGATTGCCAATCATAATTTAAAAACGTTTCTAGTTAGATGTCCTTTGAAGTTCAATAGAGATTTTGCTTCAACAACTTCAGCACCAAAATATTTTACTGAATACTCATTTCCAGCGAGTTATTATAAGGATAGGTCCTACAATGTAAGATGTCTTTGTAAGATAGTTCTCTATAGTCAGTAAGGAAAATTAAAAAATATATATCAATCCTAATAAATATTCCTATTATTTATGAAAGCAAAAAAACAAAAAAAGAATTAATAGAGTATCTTTAATTCACAAATTAGGCAACATGTTTGGTGCAATTAAAAGAATAAAAAGTACTTTTTCTATACATGAAGTAATGCTATATGCATAAAACTTGCTACTTGTTTATGAAAAAAATTCTTCAACAATTTAAAAGACATTGCTCTTGATATATTTTAAGAACTATTATGGTGTAAATTATGAATTTACTGCGTGACGGTTAAAAGATAATTTGAAATTTTAGTGCCACCCTGGAAAGTCCACAACATGACAGAAAAAAGATACTGGCTACTCAAACACTGGATCATGAAATCAAACAAGGAGAATATGATTGGTCATACCTGGAGGTACTGGGCATTTCTCATTGAAGAAACCACAAGTGGGCGTGTCTAACGGGATACGGTCATTACTGGTCGTACCGTCTCCCCACCGGAAGTAGGTGATGTCGCTCTCCTGTGCAAAATAGCGATAGAAAATTGATAGCAAGCGCTGCTTTCAAATGGATTTTAATTCATTATTGGTTAAACAAAGACAATTCAATTCAGATGCATTAATTATGATGGTAAATTTTGATCAATAGTAAAAACATTACGGAAAGTATTTTATCTTTTCATACCCAACGCAAGATTTTTATTTAAGGCATTAAATTTGACAATATAGTGTAGAATTCCTTGATCTTTGATGTAAATATAGATTCTATACACACGCTTCTTTTATTGAAGGTTAGATAGAAAGAAATCGATAGAAAAGTTTGAAGATATACCGGAAGAATAGAGCCATTAACAATTGTCATTCTATAGTAGGCCACAGTAGTAAAATTCCCAGACTCCGAGAGATCGTAGACAGTTATTGAACCGTAACGATCGGAATTACTTGACATCACCACGTCCCCAGAAAGACCTAAACAGATAAACCTTTCGGTAAAGATTATTATAAATGACCAAGTTAAGTTTGTTAAACACCATTTTAAAATTATATATATATATATATATATTTTCCCATTTCAATATACATGTAGTCAAAAATTTTATACTATTTATTACATGTTATATACACTAAACCTTTGAGATTAAAGTTTTCTAGCGATTTTCGTATAGTGGAGCCATTCACTGTAGCAGGGTCGCCTCCATTGTTACGCAATGCTAGGGCGTAGAGGTACACGGCATCGTAGAGAAAAGGTGAGTAAATATCAGGCTTAAAATAGAATAATTAGCAAGAACAATGATTCTTCATTAGATAATGTAAATTATATGTCAGTAAAATTAATTTTTATTTTGGCTTGCCATGTTATACCAAAAAATTATTTACAATAAAATGCACGAGATCTGTGAAATGAAATTTCATTAGTGTTTTTTTAAGAAACGCAAAAAGAAAAAAATTCGTAATTTGGCTACCTGTGCCCAATCAGGCAAAGAAGGAAATGTCGATTTCAAGGACAGGTAAGCTGCATAGGCTTCAGCTGACCAGGTAGACGTGGAGTTTCCTGCCAACGCGTCACCAAAAGACAACTGAAATAAGGAACAATCTTAAGGCAGAAGTTTCAATATGCCTCAAAGGTTACACGTAGAAAACCGAGCTGCAATCTTACATAAAGAAGATTTTCAAATCCCCGGCGGGCCGCATTGTCATTCGCGTCTCCATATTCCCATAATGCAGTGCTCTCTACATCCGCTAATTCTTCATTTGACAGCAAAGTAGTCTTAATAAACAGAAACTGATAGTCTCCGCTGGCCATTCCTTGAGCATGAGCCCGGATCATCCAAGTACGGATCTCCGACTCAGGAACAATTAGGATGATAACTGAAAAAGATAGAAAAAAATGGATTAAAATCACAACTGAGGGAACAATGATTATTGAGGTTTCCAAAAAAATCAAGGCCATGTTTCGGTTTTATTTTCAATGTTTAATTGAATAGATATTATTTAAATATCTCTTTCTCTCTTTCGTTTTCTCTCTGATTATATTAGACGTACTTCTTCCCTCGTACTTGATGGCAGAGTATATATCATCTATTGTCAAATCGGTAGCATTAAGATCCACGCGTGCGTAGTGATGAGCGAGGGAAAATCCAAACGAAGACCAGTATGGATTCTCGATTTCCGAGATGAACGCATTTGCATATGCCTCACATTCGGAGTCCACAGAAGATATGACAATCACCCGAACCCAGAAGAATCCGGATAAAAAGATAGTGAGGATGTTTCCTGTTTTTGAATATAAAACTTCAAAAAACATCAAATAAATTTCATCTTAAAGTCTAAGGTTGCACTTGATTTTGCTGTTGTTGAATATTTATCTCGGTATCATTTACAAGGCCTCAAGACCATATTTTTCATTGAGAGTAGACTTTTAAGTAAAAATTTCAAATCAATATATTTTTACATAAATTTGACAATGAAACAAAATGTTCAACTTATGTTTGAATTGGCGTAATAAAAAAAATTGTAAGTTTTTAAATCATTAGTTAAATAAAAAAATGTGAAATAAGTCAGTTTTAAGTTTTTGTACTTAAGTCAAAATTTTGCTAAATGTTGTAGATTTGTACCTATTGCTGAGAGAGGGGCGATGGATCTGACCAGTGTCTGTAGTTTACTTTTGTCGTCAAGGGTTTCTTCATTGGACAGCCAACCAAAGACGGGGATATCTCTATAGGCCGCCAACTCAGCTATCGGGATCATGGCTAAGTGATAAAAACTAAAAAAATTAGAATCTATAAAAAGTCTGATGCACAAATTCATCATTGATAGAATACGACTGTGGCCAACTTCAAAGGACAGGTAACTATAATATTTAATTTCCAAATTCCATATGTTTTCACAATTTAAGGTTTTTTCTCCATTTTTGATGCTGCTTCTCGACAAACTCTGACTTCTACAAGCATAGGAATACATTTTCATTTTGTTTGTTTAGCACTATTAGGTTCAAAAAGAAATTTTGATATAAATGTTATAGCAAAATTTTCTTTGACATTTCATCAAACATTGGAGTATACTTTATGTGAATTTCAATCCTTTAATTGCAAAAATCTTACAAAGATCCAATGTATTTGTCTATGAAATAGAATACACACAATTAAGGGGATAAAAAGACTCATAGTATGAAACAGTTTTCGGTATGATTGTATCTTCGCTCCATTTCTAATTTTATTTAAAAGTGTACCTTTATATTTTCCGTAAATATTTTTTCCGATTTTAATAGAAATATATAATACCTTACACAATTTCTTATCTTTTCGAAAACACAACCAAGGTTTGCGTACATTGCAGTTAGCCTGTTAGTAATATAGAATAAAGTGATACTAAGAATTTTAAATGCTTAGCGCTTTAACTATTTTACGTAAATCCGAGTCTATGGACATTCTGCAAGCCTTGTTCATCCATCTCCTTTTTCTCTTTGACATTAAAAGTGAGACAACTTTATATTCAATGCAAAACCCATATATTGAAATGAGTTGTCTCCGCTTTTCTTTTAAAATAAACCACTACGATGTATTCTAGCTTTAAACTTTGGCAATCAATATCTGTTAGATTTGATTTAGCTCTCCGAGTTTAGCTACCACTTACTATTTAATATCTTTATTAAATCCTGTTCATCTCCATTTCTTCGAAAATGAGATTCAGACAGGCATGACTTACCTTTTGTACATGGTGGACCAAATATGACGTCCACTCTGTTATGAAACAAAAAATCTGTAAATTTCCCAATGCTTTGTTTACTGTCACAGCCAGAATCTATCCAAATGATACTACAGAAGAAAAGAATAATTTATGTTTATTTTATTTTGATTTCTACATGTTAAAAAAGATTATACTGTTAAGAAGAAAATAAGTTTAACTTGGTATTTAATAAAGATAAAACATAGAATTTCTGAGAACTTGAGAGTCAATAAACAAAATTAGTATGAGGTCTCCCCTGTGTCCTAGATTTAAGTTCAATGAAGAAAAAAGACCCAGTGGATTTATTTTCCAGGAACCAGTTCTACTACAGTGATGAACTTTATGTTAAATGTTATAAAGCTTGCAATAATAAATTTTTCCAGTGAGAGGTTTAGAAGAATTTAATTAAGATACAATTGTCTGATGCCGGGATTACTGTGGATAATTTTTAAAAATTTAATTTTTGTTGATTGCCAAAATGTAACAGGTTCGCAGAGACGTGATTTCTTGTTTTCAGGTATACCTACTAGTGGGAACATGGACATGATTGTAATTGGAATAAAGAGAGGTAACGACGAAATCCACAAAAATTAAACCACCACGAAATCTAATGATTCTACATTAATTACAATCTAAGCAATTAATGGCGTAATAGCACTAGAGTTGTAGTTTAATTTTGCTTTCATACGTCATTTTGACTTATTTGACTTAGCACTTAAGATTGATTTATCTTTAATATTGAATGAATAAATGAAACATAGGAAAAAGAACAAAAATATGTAAATATTGATATGTTCAGTAAGTAATTAAGATAAAACCACTCACAGAAAATAGACTTGACCTTGAATATTAATACTCAAATGTTAGTACTCCTGGTTAACTTCAAAAAAACCATTTAAAAACCATGGCTATGTGAATAAGTCACACTTCTTAAAACCTTCGTGGTCATGTTCCTCACCCTGTAGTCCTGCTAAACAAGTTATTATTGAAGACGTAAATGTTGTTAAGATTGAGGGGCAATATGAAAACCATGCATCTATCCTTCTGTATTTTATAAACCAGAAGTGAAAAAAGAATTAGATAGATTTCATGATCAGTACGTACTTGTCCCTTCTGACAAAGCAGGTAACAACATCGTCTTCGTTTGCAAGGCTCATTCTTTAATTTGTATTTTAGATCTTGGATTCAATTCTAAAAGTGGTCATCCAACTTATACCCAGAGTTCCCTCTCTAAAGTAGGAAATTATCAAAAATCCATATGTCTGTTTTGAATATTTTTAATATACCAAACAACCGAAATGAATTTGATTTACCATATTTATATTGGATTCCGAAAATTCATCAAAATTCTCACAAAGGCACATAGTGGGGCAGTAAATGTTAAACCAAGCCTCTTTCTTTACTCCTCACTAAGATATGAACAACAATGAAGAAAAAACATCGAGATCACTGTGCAACAATATATTCCAGAAGTGGTGTAATAAAAATTTGGATGCTTGAAAATTCTAAAGAACTTTTGGAAAATTTGAAATCACAAGATTTTACCAAAATCAAGAGCTTAAAAACTTACGACTTTTCATAGATATACACAACGATTCCACACGATGAATTAAAGTCCTGACTTTTTTTTTATCATTGACAGCTACTTTTTCAAAGTAGTTTTTCATTTTTTTAAATGGCACTCGTAAATTCGCTTCCCTTTATTGGACATTTGCAAAATTATTATGTTAAATAAAATTCTGATTGTACACACAAGTACTCTTAAGTTGATGTAATAATATGCTTAAGTTTCTGATTGACAATATCTTATTGCGCCCCGTTATTAGAAGACCTATTTTTGTATTCATATGAAACAGAATTTGTCCAATATCTTATTCGTGAAAAATAGAAAAAAAAACTTGTAGTGGCCTTCAAGTAGACATTTAGGTAAATCGACGTCGTATTGTCAAATAATAATGAGTTTATTTACTTTTTTTTTTGGTATTATATAATGTTAAAAATATTTTGATCTAATACAAATCGTGTGATTAACTGAAAACAACAATTTTTTTTTATATTACTTCTAAGGGCAGATCACTCTAAGTGCATAAAGTTACCCTTTTATTAGAGCTCTTTAGTATACCGTGTTTAAGGCTTCCTTAACAATAATTATTTCCATTCCTATGTCGATACCGTGAGGTTGAATTAAAAGATACCTTAGAGTCAATCGCATCTGTTTCATATTTTGATATTTTACTTGAAACAGACGTTAATGGTAATCTAACAACCAAGCTCTATGATAAACGTGATGACTTTAGCTTTTCAATCGTCAAATTTCCTTACTTATGCAGCAATAAACCTTGTCATCTGCATACGGGGCTTATATATCTCAGTTGATTCGATACCCAAGACCACGCTTTACATATGTACAATTTCTAAAACGAAGTAAATTATCGACAAACTAGTTGATGAAACAAGAATATCAGCAGTCTTGTTTAAAGTCATCATTTCGTAAGTTCTAAGGAGGATACAAAGACCATGTCAGCAAATACAATTTACCATTGAGTCAAATGCTGGCTGATGTTTTTCATACTAATTTTAGTTTTTTCGATTTCGGAACTCCACACAAACATTTCAAATTTGTATGGAGTTCCAAAATCACAAAACCTTGACATTGTGAGGCCATTAACTACACACTGAATTGTCGACGGGTTTTCCGTTATTCCCCGCTCATAAAAGGGAGTACACGGTAGGTGTGACGATATTTCTTGCTTTATTACTTTAAAAAATGACCAACTTTTGAAAAAAAAAATTGTACATGAAATATGACCAATTGGAGCTAAGAATTTCATATTTTTTAATATTTCTCTTAAACAAGATATTTTCTCAGGATATCAACTTCATGATTTGGTGTTTGAAGAACTTTTGAAAAACATTGGTTGCTGCTAGAGATTTTAGAATTCACATGAATATTATTCTTCGGGTGCCAGCATTTGGACCTCACCTTACAGGGACATCAGTGTTTAAAAAAATAAATGTCCGAAACTTGCAGAAATGTTTTAAGCAAAGTATTTTAAAAATGCAGTTGAAATTTATCAGAAACAAATTGCATGTTGCACTGAAGACATAATTGGAAGATTACACCAGTGGCAAATGAGTGACTACATGTATTTGCTTATCATCTTCAATAACTAATTTTGACAAAATTCTTTTGTACAGTAGTTCAAATGGTTTTAATATTTTCCTGCACTGTTAAGAAAATTAAAAGAATTGACTTCTGTTGCAAAAATATATGCAAACGATTTTTAAAGAAATAAACGCGCTTCTCTACATCCCACAATCTATTTTAACGTATGTTGGAATCCATACTCTGCGGGGGTGTCTCTTTGAGGCGAAGAAGAATATAAAGTGCATGCTGTAAGAATTAAATTTATTTGATTGTTAAATAAATGTTTCAGTGTGATGTAGGAACTAAACAAAAACACAGACACGCCTTAAAAGAGCGACGAGTTTAAGGGAACCACTGTTCTTGTTACCACTGTAAAACACGAAGATAACATTAAAAACAATCTTATCTCATTAAGAACTAAAGAAGGATTGCATAGAGAACACATGTTTTATGCTTTTTTAATCGACATTTAACCATAGGTTCTTTAGATTTAATTAATAATTTAAACTATGACCGGAGATTCAGTGGGGTCATGTGTACCCTATGTTTGAGTTTTATTTCTGGAGCTATAGACAGAGAAAAACACACGCAATACATTTTTTAAAAGTACTTTGATAAAAAATAATTGTATTTTAAAAAAAGACATGGTACTCACTCAAAGAGCCCTCTGGGTAATATTCCGGCATTGTAAATATTTTCTACAGCGTACGCCAGAGCTCCTACGGACGTAGAGGCGTTAACGAAGATGACCGAGGAGGGCGGGGTGTCCCTTGGGGCCATCCACACAGTCTGAACATGTCCAGAACGAGTCAAAGGAGTAAAGGTTAAAACTAAAACCAAACAGGTATTTATCAACATTGTTTGGTATTTCTTAAAATTCCGTAAGTTTCTTTTCATCTGCTATTTTGCATGGTTTTTCGTATCCCAATAACAATTCTTTACACTAGAGAAGTTTTCAGTTGTATCGGTCAACTTTTTTATGAAAAAATGTACAATGAACAAAATCGATTAAAGAGAAAACTTAACAAGATATTATGATAAACACATTGCAAACAAGTACAGCAAATTTGGGGCTTTGAGTGTGACTCTCACTTTCATTTTATTTGTAATTAGATCTAATGAATAAACCAAACATGACGTTAAGATTTGTTCATTCAGTGTTTGTTTTAGTGAATGATGATCCACAGAGTCAATAAATACCATGACAAAATGTATCGCGTTAATGGTGCAAGTAAGACAATTGTCAAACGTGATGAATTGTACCCTTAACCTAAACAAATATCCGAGGTCCCGGACAGGTTTTAAATCTATGTAAATGAATCGGTTTCCTGTTCTGTCTCTTTTGCATTTCAAGGCATATGGAAAACAATTTTTAAACTAATATTAAAACATCATTAATTGTTTCAGTTTCAATTTTCTAATTATTTGATAACATAAAATGTTAAAACAATTTGTTAGGAACTAATTTAATTTATTATTCTGTGTTTAATAATTCAGAAGTGAAGACAGAATTAGATAGCCTACACGATCAGTGTGTACTGTAGTCCCAGTTGACAAAACAGGTTAACATCATTTGTTTTTATTTGCAAAGCTCATTATCTTAATTGTACATGTATTTTACAGGAACTTGGATTTTATACTACAAGTGGTAATTCAACATACACCCACAACCCCTTTAAGGAGAATGCTCTTAAAATCATTTATCATCAGTTTTGAATATTTTTCATATTCTAAACAAAGAGAGTTCGAAGTAACGTATCTATAATGAACTTCATAAAAATCCTTACAAACATTTATATACAACAGGTTCCATTTAACAGCGATGAAGGGGAGGCTTTAGGAGTATTGTACTAATATATATATTAGAAGTGAAGTAAATCAGAGAGAGACTTCCAAGGATATTTTGGGGAAAAATGAAATCATAAAATTTTATCAAAATTAACATCATCAAAACTTACAACTTTTTAACTCTATGAATAAACAATTTTCCACGATAAATTAGAAATCAGATTCTGTGATACCTTTACAATGGTCATTTTGCAAAAAAATTATTTCGTTAAAAAACAACATGAGTGACTGTTGATATCAAAAAGATGCTTGAGTTTCTTATTGACAATATCTACTAGGATTTTGGAGACCAGATCCTCCAACAATATATCGGAATTGTTATGAGTAATTACAGCACCCAGTTATTAGCTGACCTATTTATATTCAAAACCTTAATAAAAAGAAGAAAACACTTGCTGTGACCTTCAGCTCAACATTTAGATAAATTGACAACTATTATAAATTAACTATAGTTACTTCGACGGTATAAATCAATTAGCTTGAAATACAAGATATCACAAAGTCTGGCACATTTGTTTCATATTTAGATATTTTACCAGAAAAGACGTTAATGGAAACCTAACAACAAAGCTTTATGATTACGTCATCTTTTCAATCGTCATCCCCACTTACTTAAATAGCAATTATACCCTTATCATCTGCATATGCGATTTATGTCTCTCAGTGATTCGATACGCAATTGCATTTTCTATATACAAACCATTTCTTAAAGGAGGCAAGCTATTTACAACAATTTGATGAAACAAAGATATAAACAGTTTAATAAAAGTCATTATTTTGCAAGATTTATGGTCAATACAATGACCTTATCATCTAATATAATCTATAATTAAATCAAATGCTGACTAACATTTTTCATACTAATAATTAGGCCATAATTTACACACTGAATTATCTACGGACAATTTTCCCGTTTTTTACCAATCATGACAAGGGGTACCCGGCGAGCGTTACCGATCGGCAGGGGATGCTCACTTCTTCATGATGCCTGATCCTACCTTGGATGTTTTAGAGAGATGTGTTTGTCCTGCTTCTGATTCGGACTGTTGAGCATGAATACTGTTTGTTATCTCCATATATTTCATTTTTTTTACCTTTCTTCTTGATGATATGCTTAGTCTGACAAGGTAATCCTCTCTTCTTCTGTGTTTAAGACTGTATTGATCATATACTAAACTTTTAAGTCACTTCTTCAACACTATTTTTCTCTCCCCATATTTCATGTACATTTATTTCGATTTGCCAAAAATAATTACTCTTGTAATCGAAACTTTTTTTGAACCAAAAAAGTTTTTAACCATTTAAAAAAAAAGGCACAACAATGTATAAACTTGCAATGTAAAAGCATGGAATTGCCGAGGTAGTGCTGAAGTGAAAAACAGTTATCATAATAGCTAGTTAATAATGTTAATTTTCTTCATATCCAGTAGCGATATCATACCGGGTATAAGAATGACCGAGGTGACAATGGTTTTCTTGATGTGAATATTTTTAATATTACTCTTAACTGCATACGATATTTTTTGAAATATAAACTTAATTGCAATTATTTGTAATACGCAACTGCAAGCCGATACATTCTGCGTATTGGGCATACGTTTGAATGTGTCACATGATGCTTTAAAAAACTATATATAAAGGCCCACGACCCAGATCTAATTTTAATGAGTAATTATGATGAAAGTATACTGTTGAGAATTTTAATCCTGTCCATTTCATTCTATCTTATACAAAATAAATTCTTTCAAATGCTCATAAACAACACAGTTCCAAGGTATGGGAGTAATTTTAATAGAAAACACAATTATAGACTCTTTAATGATTACTGCCAGCAGCCTAAGTTCGATATATAGGAAATAAAAACTTTTAAGATAATCAAGCTATAAATTCCAATAATCTGTGAACTGCAGTTGTTTCATTAGCATCTATCCCAATAACTATTATAATTTAAATAAAGTGTTATTCACACTTTTCAATCCACTTATGACACACATGTTTTTATGAAATATTTAATAGTAATTATGACGCAGAACTTGAATTTTATACAGAAATTTTCTTTTAAATGGCTATTTTCATGTTTTTATTTTGAAAGCTATGTTGAGATTCGTTTTTAATTTTTCAAATATATACCTTACATACTGTTCATTTCGATGAGTGCTTGTAGAAATATCTTGATATCACTTCTATTTCAGTATTGAAAATTTGTTATGCAGCCTATTTTTATTAAGTATAATGAAAGAAATGAAGCCCTATAGTTGCAAAATTAACATGAAACCTATGGTTTTAAACTACAATTCATATCTTAAGAATTGTAAGAATACAACAGACAGTTAATAATTAAAAGAAAAAAAGTGCAACAAAAACTTCCATCAAAGACTTTCAAGTTGTACAAAAATTTACTTTCACTGTAAAAATATCACAAATAATTTGATGAGGTACGCATACTAAACATCACAAATAAAACAAGTCTTAGATACAAAAGGTTTGCATATAAACGAATTAACTGGAGTCTTAATAACACAGACATGAAAAATTTCCTTAGGGATATTGCAAAGCGACTCAGGGAAAGTGAAATAAATTTCCCTAATATAATTTAAACTCGCTCGTTATGTTCAACAAACACGGGTCTCATTCCACATCAGAACACCCTTGTGTCCATCGACTAATAATTGGTGAGATTTGGCTGATCAATTCAATCCCCATGGCTAAATTATGGATTGTTACAGCAAAAGAACTTTCCGTAGCAATTTTTAACACATTATGCCCTCTCTCCTCTGGAATGACCACTGTTGACCTAACAAAAACCTATTCCTAAACACTACACTTCATTTTCTGCGTCTATTGATCTATCACTTTGTTTTTCCTCTATATTTCCATTCAATTCGTTGTGCTTGATTGAATTTCCGTTCCAAAATTTGAAACCCTGTAAATCCAGTGAGGGAATGGAAGGCCTTGGGGAGCGTGGCTGGTCACTCAAAAGTGGAGACATTGAGGTTTCTAACCTGACTTTGCCCTTTCGTTTGCCCAGTGTTGCTGAAAAAGTAATTGGAGCTAATTATATTTTCATTTATATAAATGCATTTACATCGTTCATCTTCTAAACACTTCTTTTTAGCTCAATCATTAGTTTGACAATTGTGTGCAAATCCGTCATAAAAGAAGAGAATTCATGTAAATACAGGACATAACTCAATCAGTTCAAAATAAATCCTTTGTCCTATGTAGTTCAAAGCTAGTATATATATATTTTTAAAATAGCTTTTAGACCCACGTAGAACCCACAGTAAATAATTTTGTTTTACTCAAGTTAGTGCAAGGTCTTTTTACAGAATCGTTTAGTAGTATATTTAAAAAAACATAATAATCAATTGAAAAGAGATTAGAGAATACACATTGTAAAACAGTAATGCACAGTAATGCTGTTTTACTCAAGCCAAGGGCTATTTCGAAAATAGTTCAGTGAAAAAGTATATTATATGATGCATATACTCGAACGTCTTTTGAAAAGAGAATATCATTATTAAACTGATATCTACTTACTTTTATTATATGCTAATTTGACAAAAAGTAGCCCCGATAATCAATTCTGTCTTTCTTAAAATTTTTTAGTTCATTACCTTACCCGATTTTTTTACGGATCTTTCCGTTTAAGGAGGCTAGGGGTCAACAAATTATTATTATTTTTTTTTTATCTTTTTTTTTATTAACCACCAGATATAAATAAAATTTTGGGATATATCTTAATCTTTCAACTATCATTTGGCAAAGAAAAATTTGATCATTTTTTTATAACTATATGGAGCTCTTCTTCTAAAGGAGATCAAAATAGTCTAAAAATGGCCACAACCACCCAGCCGCTTTAGTAATCATGACAAATAGCAAACGGCGGATGTTAACGGTAGACAGATGATTATTCCTAATTGGCACCCAATCCCACTTCTGTTTTCAGTAGTGTGCGTTGGCTTTGCTTATATTTTGTTTTGTTCAATTTTCTTTAGAATGATTCCTTTTCTTAATCTTCACGTCATTTAAATGAATTGAAAAAAAAAATTGCAATTGATTGATTAATTGTATGTCGATTAACGTCCCTCTCGAGAAATTATCACTCATATGGAGACGCCAGCATATGCCGGTCATTACATGTACTCGGCCATTGATCAAGAAAATGTAACATTTTGTAATCAAATTTATTATCAAACATAAATACCTTACAATTGATTTAAAAAAAGTTATCCAAAAATATATGGCGAAGAGATAAGCTATTCTTGCTTACAAGGACATTATAAGGACTAAAATTCACGAGAGGCTGACCTTTAACAATATTGTTTAAATCCCTCTAACACTTAGGTATCAGTGATTAGCATCCCTCGCTTTAGAATTGATTGTACTCAGTGTAAGTTCTTGAGAATCGAATATATTTGGAATGGGAGACATTAACACTATTAACATGACAGCAAAATGTTACTGATGGTAGAAAGATGAAGTCATCCGTTTGTCATACAGATTTAGTTGTTAGTTGGCCTTCACTTTCCAACAAAACATCCAAATATGAAACAGGTGTGACAAAGTCATCTGTCTTGTCTAAGGAAAAATGTTTGAAATACATGTATATTTGTATATATTTAATATTACATTGACATATGAATATATCTTCACTAAATATATTGTACCTATTTGACACATCATACTGGGGGTTTGAAAACATTACAACACATTTACCCTTTCTTATTAAAAAAATGATGTACCCTTCCCCTAGCTATCCCAGTCGTCCCACTAGACAGTGATACCGGTATGATTTTACTTATCTTCACTATGTAGGAAAGCTTTAATGTACATATCGCATATTTTGGTTCATATGAGTGCTTCTATTGAAGGGTTTGAGGACTGCACTCTATATTGACAGTTTCTTATTGTCTATGGAAAGGGAAGGTTTTTACTTTGGAAGTAATGTATTCTTAATACTAAAAGGGGTTAAATTGCACCAAATTATTTGGTTGGTAAATTCACAGAAGTGATATGTGTTTTTTTCCTTTATATATACAGAAAAGGATGTATGTTCAATGATCATCCATGTGGCCAGGAAAGGTCAAAAGGAAAGAAATAATAAAATTTAGCTCAAATGTTTAGCAAGACCCTTTTTAAAACACTTCCATTGATAGGGTTCAAGTCATATGTAACCCCTTAAGATTTTACTCGAGGAGAAGATACGGAATGTCTCTGGGAAAATCGATATTTTTTTTTCTTCTTTGTTATTGTTCCTTAATTAAGACTATAATTAACCTACTTACATTGATATTTCTGCTCTGCCTTTACACATTGATCAATTTTCCATTCATCCAGCCCTTCCGACAAACACAATCTCCGAAGTGCATTGCATTGATACTGTAATTACAAAAGACAATAGATGACATCAAGAATTCTCCACAGAAATAAAGGAAGTTTCTCTGTCTCAAATGTTAAAAGAGGCCCAAAAGGTATTACGCCATTTAAGAAGTGGTTCCAAGAACACGTTGAATTCAGGAGCAAATGATCATTGTTTTCTGCTTTTGAATTCAAATAACAAACAAAAATAATATAATTTTAGGAATTCGGATAACAAACAAAAAATTATATTGTTCTAAGAAAAGTTATTACAGTTAGCTTGTAATTTCAATCAATAAATCTCAAAATATATATTTCACAAGATTCCTTTCTTATTGTTTTTTCTGTAATACACATGTATTCAGTGTTAGTTTAGTGTATTTAAAAAAAATTGTTCTAGTCCAGTCGTAGGTTTCCAGTTATACATATATGTACTGTATGTTAAATATTTTTCACGTCAAAGATGCACAAAACGTATGCTGCATATAAAATACATTGTATGGCTGTGTATCAACACATAGGGTGTGACCGTTCGAAAGGGACGCTCAGTCCTTCTAGGCACCTGATCCCGCCTCTAAGTGATATTTCCTGGAAGTTTTGTGCTCCGTTAACTTCATTATTTCTGATCGTAGTTTTTCTTCAATTCGATCCTGTTCGTTATCTTCAGCTTTTCATATGTGATATTTTGAAACATAAGCAAACCTGAAATATCTGCGCTTTGACTTCCATGTCCCTTAAGTTCGTCTGTATTTTCTTTTTCCTCTTATAGACAAGTTTTAACCGAAAGTGTTCGTGGTCTTTTACTGCCACCACTAAACCTGTTGTGGAATGAAAAAAAATTAGCAGTGTAATTAGCAGTGCTTTTTTTTTTATTAGTTGTAAGTATAATCTATTCCATTGTAATCAAATCAGACATTGAAGGCATCTGAGAATGCAAACAGAATACATACTATCTACGACCCGTATTACTCTCCAAGGCAACAGAAATGCCAGGATGAAAACAAAATCTCTTGTGTTGTAGTCCGGTAACGCCACCAATAGAATTATGTCAGCCACAAAGGACGTGATGACTATGAACGCATCAAAGACCTGAAATGTCAACATATACAAGTATCACTTCACCATCTCAGCTTCAAAGAAGTCGCTCCACACTTCTGGCATTTGACATACGACAAACCAGACGACATGGGAAGTCAGAAAGAGTCTGACAACAATAATGACGTAAATGAAACTTAGTGGGATTTATTTCCAAATAGAGTTGAAAGAAGCATTTAGATTTTATGCATAATAGTCAAGTTGTGGGTACTTGTGAGGTATTTCATTTACAAGAGCCCTTTGGTCTCTTATAATTTTTTGTTGTTTAGCATTGATTAATTTAATTCTTATCTATTTTTTCAATCTTATTTCAGTTTGTTATCAATGAGACAGATTTTGAAGTTTACTTCAAAAGAGACGCAGATGAAAGATTAAAAAGAACTATGTAAAAGTTAACTTCAAATTATGAACGTAACGCTTAAGTACCAGATTTGATTAATAAACTTGAAAAAATTGTTAGGCAAACTGTTGGAAAAGAGGAAAGTGACTTGTAAGAGAGCAAGTACATGTAAATAAGTCATACTACATTAGAATGCTTATATATTTTATCAATATAAGCTATTGTTATTTCGTCTTGAGAAGCATATTCTCTAAAACAAGTTCTACAATAGGTAGTAGTTGGACAACATACAGATGTGTTTGTAACCTTTCAGTTGAGTCATGGGTCTGATGTCAATTAAGTTAATAATGATTGATTCAAAGAGAGAATTGAAAGAAATCACCAAAGGAAAATTTAGCATTGTTTTAAGGTAAATTGAATATATACTGGTTCAGAAAGACAGAAAGAATGATAGAATTTTACCGTTAATGGGTATATCAAAAAAAGAACAAAACCTTCCAAAAATATACATGCACAATTTAAAAAAAATTTCATCTAGTTGATAAGTTATCCTTCTCTGGTTCTTTAGATAAAATTAATCTAGAGGAGTTTACCCTCAACTTGGAACTGTAAATAATCTATATCTTGCTGTCAGCACAGATGTCCTAAAGAGCATTTGCTTCCTACTCTAAACTTAAAGAATGGAGAAAACATTCTGGATGGCTATAACAAAATTGGTAGAGATTTGCAAAACATGTTTAGCCTACATCGATCATTCAGTGGCATTTTATGGCATGTTTTAGATACATTGTAAATATATCCATTACAGTTTCAATCCCACACTTATATGGCATTTAATGTTGTATTGGTGAATTTGCAATATTTTAAGAATTTTCAATATTTGAAGAATTTTCAATATTTAGATTAAATTAATATCTGTATAAAGAAGCTTTTGATATACAAATTACGTAAAATGACATTATTTGCCATTGTCAAATATCATTGCAGTGGAATCTGAAGTTTTCGTAGTGGCTCATTTTTTGTGGAGTTCAAGTGTGCCTGAAGGATATGGTGATAACGAACAGTATTCAATATCAAAGTCCATAAAACAATACAAAATAGTAGCAGAGGAAACACGGATCTCAAAAACATCAGAGGTGGGATCAGGTGCCATGGAGGAGTGAGCATCCCCTGTCGACCGGTGTCACCCGCCGTATGCTCCTTGTCATGACCGGGAAATAACGGGAAACCCGTCATCAGTTCAGTGTACAATGTATAAATAATGGACTAACAATTAGTATAAAAAACATAAGTAAGCATTTGACTAAATGAAAATTTATTTGTGACAAGGTCATGGTATCGACCATAGAACTTACGAAATGATGACTTTAAACAAGACTGCTGATAGTCTTGTGTCATCAACTTGTTTGTCAATGATTTACCTCGTTTTAGAAATTGTTCATACGTAGAGCATGCTCTAGTGTATCGATTGATTGATTGATTGTATATTGTTTAACGTCCCTCTTGAGAATTTTTCACTCATATGGAGACGTCACCGATGCCGGTGAAGGGCTTCAAATTTAGACCTATACTCGGCACTCAGGGCCATTGAGCAGTGAGGGTTCTTTATCGTGCCAACGCCTACCGTGACACGGGACCTACGTTTTTAAGGTCATATCCGAAAGACCCGTGACTTTCACTTCTAGTGCCGAGCGCTTGGCGAAGGAACAGTCACTACCTATGTTTACGTCTTAGGTATGACGCGGCGCCGCGATCGAGAATCGAACCCGGGCCTCCCGATCACGAAGCGAACGCTCTACCATCTAGTGTATCGAATCAACTGAGATATGTAAACTCCGTATGCAGGTGATAAAGGTATAGGTAAGGGGAGTTGATGATTGAAAAGACATCACCTTTATCAGTGGGCTTGGTTGTTAGATTACCATTTGTGTCTTTTTCAAGTAAAAATATCCAAGTATGAAACAGATCTGTCAAACTCTGTGGTATCTTTTATCTCAAGTTCATCAGGATATATCGTATCGACATAGGAATGGAAATTACCATTGTCAATTGACAATACGTCGTCGATATATCTTAATGTCGAGTTGAAGGCCACAGCAAGTGTTTTCTTCTTTTCACGCATAAGATTTTGCATGAATTCTGCTTCATATGAATACAAAAAATAGGTCTGCTAATAACGGAGCGCAATTGGTACCCATGGGATTTCCAATAGATTGTTGGAAGACATGGTCTCCAAAATCCAAATAGATATTGTCAATCAGAAACTCAAGTATCGTTTTGATGTCAACTTCAGAGTACTTGTGTGTGCAATCAGAATGGTGTAACAAAATTATTATGCGAATGACCAATGACAAGGTAAGTAAATTTACGAGTCCCATTTTAATGAGTTAGCAGCTGTCAATGATATCAAAAAGCCTGGACTTTAATTTATCACGGGGAATGGTTGTGTATAAAGTTGAAAAGTCGGAAGTTTTTAAGCTGTTGATTTTGGTAAAATCATTATTTTGATTTCATATTGTCCAAAAGTTCTTTGGAATTTTTGAGTATCCACATCTGATTCACACCACTTTTTGAATATATATATGCACAGTACTCTTGAAGGTTTTCCTTCACTACTGTCAATATTTTAGGGAGGAGTAAAGAAAGAGGCTTGGTTGAACAATAACTGGAACACGCAATGTATCTTTGTTTGTAAGGATTCTTATGAAGTTTCAGAATCAAATATATATATATATATATATATATATATATATATATATATATATATATATATATATATATATATATATATATATATATATATATATATATATATATATATATATATATATATTAGTATAAATTCATTTTGGTTCTTCGGGATATTAAAAATATTTAAACTGACATATAATTTTGAAGAATTTCTTCCTTAGAAAGAGAACTATGAGTATAAGTTGGATTACCACTTGTAGAATTAAATCTAAGTTCTTCTAAAATACAATTTATATAATGAGCCTTACAAACAAAGACAATGTTGTTACCTGCTTTGTTAGTATTGATCAGTACGTACTGATTATGTAATCTAAATCTGTTTTCACTTCTGGATTACTTAATACAGAAGGACAGATGGTTTTCATATAGTCCGAAATATCTGACGTTTTCTAGGTTAGGAAAACGTCAGAACCAGCACCATTACCCAGACTGGAAATTTGGCTGTCTTCAACCGGAATTGATTCTCTATATCCAGGCCATATAAAGTTTAACTGTACATGTAACTGAAAAGTTTGGAAGCAATGGTCGATGGATATTTGTAGGAAATACAAGGTGTAGTGTTTAACTGGAAATATGGTGGAATACAAGACTGGACCCTTTTGTGATTAAGAATATTACTTATATTTCCTGAGTCAATTCCTTTATTGACTTATTGAAGTTAAAGGAAAACACAGATTGTTTAAGGTGAATTTTCTCCATTAAAACGTGCAGCCTAATATTTGCAATATCCATGATCACAGATCAGAGCCTATATTCTGGTGCCGAGGAATCAAAAATTGGACTTTCCTTGGCCTTTTCAAGAAGACTATGTTAAAGTTTCAAAGGGACAGAGTAAAGTTTGGTGCGAATATGATGTAGACCTAACTGTTGATTTATATAAGGTAGTAATGAATCAAAAGAAACATCGTGTATTGCAGGTTTATGTATGAACGATGCCCATGACTACGCTAACGTCTCTGAGTATGGTTAAAAAGTCCCATCACATTTACATTATTACACTGTGGACTGGAAAGATTTCCAACACTATCGACATTGTCATTACATCCATAGGGAAACGTGGGGAGAGCTAGAAAGGAATGCTAAAGATAGAGAGAAGTGGAGAAATCTAGTCCTTGCCCTATGTGCCCACGGGCATAACAAGGACTAGGTAGGTAGGTAGGTATGATGTAGACCTAACTATTGATTTACATAAGGTTGTAATTATGAATCAAAAGTGACTTCGTGTATAACAGGTTTATTGTATGACCGATGCTCATGACTACGGCTACGTCTCTGTGTATGGTTAAAAAATCCAATAACATTTACATTGTTACACTGTGGACTGGAATGATTCCCAAAACTATCGATATTGTCACTACATCCATAGGGAAAGACTAACCCTAGTTTTCTAATCCAACATTCTTCTCGTTGTCTACGGAAAGGTGTACTCAATAACGAACTCTTTGTGTGGTGATAAATCTTTTCGAGAATTCTAACTTTCATTGACAAAATAGAATTATCAGGTAAATTAAAATGTTTTTATAAAAGCAGCTGACCCCCATGATTTATTTGAAATCGATGACCTGATAATCTTTTATTAATTATCGTGTACCTCTCAACTACAAATTGAAATCCTCCACGAATTTGGTTACAAATTCATGTTTCCTTTTACAGATAAATTAGAATACACGAAATAACGTTCCCACGCAAGACAATCCACAAAAATTGCCCCCATGACTTGAAATGATATACCAGTATGTGTATCACAATGATGCATAATGTACACGTCTGGAAATCAAGAATCATAAGATACACCATTTATATACAATGAAAAAAGAACGGGACTTATTTATTCCTCACAGAAGAATTGAATTATTTACAGTTCCAAACCAAAATGGATGCAGACCAATCTAATTACACTTTATCTTCTTTCACATAATTTTCTTTATTCTGATTGCTATTCCAGACACATGCCTGTCTCTCTTCTTTGAATTTTCAATGATTACTGTGATACGCCGACTTGAATGAAAAAAGATGAATCTTAGTTTACCACCCAAGATTTTTTTTTACAAGATTTGCATTTACATTCGCATTTCATAACGAAAATTTGAACATTTTTCCACAAGCCGCAGTCCCGGTTGATAAAGGAAACTTATGGACTTAATTAGAGGAAACGTGAAAGATCAATGAAAAAGCTTGAGCTTGTAGGCCTAATATGCTTACAACATAAAAGCCTACTACAACTCCTCCATTAAAATTCGTAATTTTTTTCAGTGTTACTTGATTAGCATGTCTGAACACCAGCTTCACAATGACCTTTATACGTCGCTGTCATTTTTAGTACTGACAACGTCTGATTAGATCGAAGGCAGCAGGCAAACTCTTATAAGTAATCATCGTAAAATGAATTGCAAAACAAATATATTTCGTGAAATGGAGACTGTAGATTGTAAAAATTGTTTAAGGAATCTTAAACATATACCTCAAGTTTTCTGTGGAAAAATGGTCTCCCTGCACAAATGGCCTTTAACAAAGTCTGCAAAATAAAAAAAAAAGTAATAACAAATAAAAGTACTAACAGTAATAGTTGGGTATTTTAGTCCAATGTTTCTGTTATTACAGAGGAATAAACAACAGTTCAAAGAAGCAAATCATGGCCATTAGTCACATCTATTGTTTCCAAAGGACACGCTGAAACGAGGTCGCTGCTGAAGCAGGAAACCATCACGACTCAGATAAGGTGAAAATCTTAAACCGGAAAACAATGTGCTATTGTTTATTACCGACACAATGAAACCAGTTCGAAAAATAACTCCACAGAACCTGGTCAATAAGTTATTTGGGGCTCAATTGCTGTTATTTAAAAATAGGTAAATATTGATCAGTTGAGGAGGATGAAGATGGAATTTGAAAGGAGTCCCTTTTATAAATTAAAACGACCAATACGGTTATTATTTCTAAAAAAAGTTCTCATATTTTTCACATTCTTCGAAAATAACGATCAATTTTATAAGAAATAATAAATTGTTCATTCAGAAACTACAAGTCTGTAGTATAACAGATCTTGGTAAAATATGTAAAAGGAATTTGCTATCAGTTCACTTCTTTATTCGTCAATATATAAACTTCTCCAATACAATCTTAAAAATCAGCGACTATAACCCCCTAAAGTTTGTTTTCACCTGAGCAAAATATTTTTATTTTATATTTACAATCTTGTAATTATCCGCGATCTATAATTAACATTCAGCTAAAAAATATATTTTTTTAGTAATATTAAACGATTAGAAAATGTTAGGGGAACAATGCTTGTATTCAAATAATTAAGATATTTTCATATCTGAAATAAATCGCAACTTAAATGTGTAGAAAAGTACTTTTAAAACATTTCTCTTATTCTAAATGTACATATCAGTAAGTATTTAGCTTTACGTTTCAAATACTTAAACTTAATATTGTAACGTGACCATCACTTTCTTGATTTAGATTTCAAACGTAAATCCTTTGAAAATAGATCGTACCTCCAATAGTATTATTCCTAAAAGTGAAATGCTTGCGAGATGAAGCGCATGTGCAATGCTTTCTTCGATGCTATATTCCCTTTCAGGAATGTCAATATGGCTTGAGTTTGTTGCGCTTTTATTATTTAACCCAACACTTCTTCGGTTTCTTGACGACACTAAATCCAGAATTGTTGCCTCATCAACTAGCTGATAGTGGTCTTTCATCTCACTCTGTGATGGCAAATTCCATTTTATTTCCGCTGTTGATATCATATCAAATACTTGGTCATATTCTTTATCACCCAAAGCTTCCGGATTCCGTTGCTTGATTTTCAGGAGAAACATCATAGCACTGTTCGTAAATTCTTCGTTGTCTTCTAATGTAACTGTTTAATAGAATGGAAATCCATCAATTTTTTTAACACATCTTTTCAATATTAATACAGGTACTGAGTACATTATTTACGTTCAACAGCACTTGGAAAATTTTGCAGGCAGACGTATACTCTATGCAATTATATAAATTATGATTCAATATTGAAACAATGCACATTAAAGCTATGTTTTCAGATTGTAAAGTGAATCAGAAGAACAACTTATACACGGAAATGTGAACAATGATCAGTAAAATTCAGTAAAACAGTATAAAATTTTAAATTGGGCAAACACAGACCCATGGAATCACAAAATGGGAAGAGGGGGTGCCACTAAGGAATGAGCATTCGCTGTACGTAAGTGTTTGTAAAAATATACAAAGATAAAAAAAAATATTTATGAATTGATGTAAAAAGATTAAACATTGTGTCTTCATGAAGAACATGAACCATCGGTGACTCATCCGATTTTATAAAATTATTGCAGTTCAACATAAAAGTGAGTCACTGTTAGAATGATTATAATCAAGGTGAATTGTTAATCGATATAGTAACTCCTTTTATTTTACATAAAAGACTTGTCACCACGATCGCTTCTATAGATTCCTCCATCTGATGTATCGGATTCAAAAAAGTATCTTCCCAGACCTTATGAATTTTACATGAAATCATAGACAATATTATATGCAGATTTAAGAAAAAATTCCAATGAATTACACAGCAGGCGTACTCTGATCTGTAATTAATCAGTTTTTCTAAGATTATGTACTAAATCAAAGAAGAAACGAGTGCAGCAGTTCAGATTTAATACATCTTCTGCACTCCCCTGAAAAAGGTGCGCTATGGTGGTTTGATATTGCAAGCCAAAGATCCGTAATATTATAGATCCCGGCCAAAGACGAAAATGCCTGAACATGAAAGATAAGCATGCGGCGACATAACTTTGATCTATCGAAGATTAACTCCGCTAAAGTATAATTAAAGCTGTCAACGATTTCATCAATAAATAAAAGTTTTGAGAAATCAACCAGTATTTCATATTAATATCATTACTCGACTTTTAGAAGATATGCTTTGGATCTAGTGCATTAAATACGCATAGGATTATGATAAAGAAAAATAAGTGCTTTACTGTATATATGATTTCAAAGACATTTTAATGGATAGACAGAAAAGTTTTAAAATGTAATTTTTACATAAAAAATTTAAACAATGAAAACTGAAAAATTCTCACAGCACAAACAGTACAAAAGTAAAAAAAAAAATACTGACTGAAAAAAGTAACACAAAACGCAAAATCCCTATTAAATACAAACATACTCTTTAAGAAAAAAAAGATTATTAAGAATCCTTACCTTTAACTTTATAGAGATCAAGAGTTAGTTCCCCTAACACCAGGGCACAATCCACAATACAGAGAATAACCACTGTTAATAAAACAGCTTTACTTTTAAAGAAGGAATATCCCTTCCGTCTCCACCTACAAACAATATAAACAAAACAATATAATATACTATACACAAATCAATATAAACTGAACAAAGTTATGTTAAGAAAATATATATTTATCAAAAAAAATAAATAAATAAATAAACAAAACAAACTTAACCAAAAAAAAAAAATACAAAACGAAACGAACAATACACTATACACATGACAATATAAATATAGTAAAATTAGGAAAAATATAAACAAAATAAAAAAAATACACGAGTTTAAACAATTTCAAGAAAAGGATATAAAATACATAAGCATAACAACAAATACGAGCAAAATGAATAAAACAATAATTATACACAGTAAAAAGCAAACTAGATTAACAAAGTAATTTAAACAAAACAATATCGATGAAATTAATAAACAATATAGTGTAATTATGTAATATAAAAATGTAATGATTTAATATGCCAACTGCAGATACATTGTTATATGAACAACTTTGCAGCGACAATTGCTTGCACTCGGATAACAAAGGGACGAAGAACAACCAGATCAACGCTGTCAAGAGGCAGTTACACATTGTAACTGCAAGTAAGATTTTGCCTTTCAGATGACATGTTTTGGAAGAATAGATTATTCGAATTATAAACGTAAAATGTATGAGAACTTGACTTTCTTATGAAATGCTTTATTATACCCCATATTAGCTTCAAAGGTAAAATATAAGTTTCTGCTACATTATTGCACATCACCAAGACACCATCAATCTTATCAAAATGATAAGTTGGCTACTGCTAAAATATAAGCGATGTTTGAAGGATAAGATTGTGTATATTTTTAACACCTATTGACACCCAAACGTGAAAACAAAATTTAAAATCCTATTGATAATCTTTTCGCAGTTTAAGGAAAAATATTGTCGATAAAATATCTTTTTATATCCATTTAACATCCAAGTATTTTAATTTCTAAAAAAAGTTACGCATCTTAAGAACACAATCATCCACATTCAATTTTAATTTGATGAAAAGCTTAAAGAAAATTCTCAACGTTTGTTAAGTTTTAGGAAGAAAAATTTGCAGAAAACCTCGTCGTATTTAGAACTTCAATTAGCCATAGGATTAACATTTTTAAAAATCTTATTGCACATCCTTAGAACACCACCTATCATATTCCAAAAAATATGTAAGTACTTAAATTCTCAAAGGTTTTTGAGAAGATAATTTGTCGGACAGTTGGACGGTCGGACAGACCTAGATAACAACAATAAACCCAATCTTTCTTGGGAAGGGGAGGGGAAAAATTAAAATGGCATGCATCTTTTTCGTTGTCATCCGTTATTATCAAACCGCCAATTTAATAAAAGATTTAGCATTTAGTAATTATATCATAAAAACTAAGATTGCAACATCAAGGTCAAGTAGACTATTACTGAAGGGATTTTCTCTTTCAAGAATAGTGAATTTACAATGGGTTAGTTACTTTTTATTTTTGCATCTTACTTATATTGTAAAAATTCAAGATACAAAAATTAATGGAGAAAAGATGTACATTTCTCTTGTCCTGATATATTCATTGGCTACTCCATAATCTCTTACATTTGTATGTATCTTATGGTAAAAAAATTATAATGATTTTTTTTTATATGAACAGTTGCATACACCATTCCCCACCATATCTTCTTTCATGAAATTTGTCGATTTTTTTTGTAAATAACACTTGTCAAATCGTTTCATCAATGAAAAGTTTTGACAAATGAAAATTAAAAAAATTATAATATTATTTTTTTCATTATCTATATATTTCATTTCACAGACTTTTCATTGGTAAAGATAACATGGGTCTATTAATAAAAATCCTCCTTTGGTAGGATTATGTATAAATGAAAAGATATTCACACATATCAATATCAGGATATTTTATTTTAAGGTATGATAAAATTTAAGGGAAAATCTTTGGAACCTTTAAATTAATTGCAATGGCTCCTCAATTTCTTAGGATGAGCATGCCTGAACCCTATTTCTGGATAAGAAAAACAATCTTTGAAAATTAGTTTATAGACGTTTCAGAAACAAGTAACCTTTTTCGAAACCCTTCCTTTGGTGTAATTTCGCTTTCAGTGTTTTTAAGGTCAAGAAAAATGAATGAAAGGTTTCAAGGGAATATAAATGGAATTAAATACCAATATGTTCTGTAGCCTGATATGTATTTTATGAGCATGTCCCATTCATTGCAAGGAAATCTGGTGGATTATACGATTGCATCATTTGTTTAGTGGGCACCAAGATGCAGCACTATTAAAGTAATTGTACGCACTGGAGTAAGTGACAAATCAATATACATTTGCCATTAGTACAACACAAATGGCTTCAGTGGAGCGTTGGCGAATGGAGCGAATTCGAAATCTGCAGAAAATGTGCTGTAATCCGCGAGCATGATATTAAATTAACAGACAACTTCAGTCATTTGCTGTGTTAAATTGTTTACATTTTGGAGGATGTCACGACTGAGGCTAGAAATCAATAGGATCATATAAAATAATTTTTTTCCTCTCTGTCGGTATCTGAGATTTAGACAATAAAAGTAGCCTTAATATACAATTAAAGAACATACAGCCTTCTTTGCCTTGAAAAAATAACGTGAAGTCGTCGTGGTTATTTTTTTCTAACAAAAGCAGTAATTTATCACTGTCAAACTTTCTTTGGAAACTTTTTCACGCTCTCGGCTGATTAAGGCATTGATTACATTCGCCGCGGTACAACTTGCAAACCTCGTCCAAGTATTGATGGACGGAGAGGAACTAGTCTAAATCTTACCTCACTTAGTCCTGAATAGCTTTAGTTTACCTCACTTAGTCCTCTTTAACTTAGGCTTTACTCACTAAGTCTTTAACTTAAGCTTTACTCACTAAGTCTTTATCTTAAGCTTTACTCACTAAGTCTTTAACTTAAGCTTTACTCACTAAGTCCTCTTTAACTTAAGCTTACCTCACGAAGTCTTCTTTAGGGAGGTACTTTTCCTCCTGCAATATTTCCTCTTCTAGCTCGTTTTCTATTTTTTCTACGTATCCGTGAGTCTTTGCAAGCACCAATGTTTCAGCAACTAGAGTCTAAAGGTAGAATGTGTTACTTTTAAAAATATATCCTGCATGACATTCCCTCTTCGAAACAATTTCAAGTGATACAAAAATAGGGAAACATTTTACATATTTGCAAATGTGAAGTCTTCCTGATAAAATGTTGAACATTGTCAAACTAAAGAAAACATCATAAAAATTTTAATTGTTTTCTTTTCCTGTTTGACAGATAAATGTATATTTTTATATTTAGCTGATCTTCTTATTTGACTTTAAATAACATAAATTAAAACATGTTTTTGCTTTCAATCTTTTTAGAGTGTCATCGAATTTATTGGAAAGCATTGCAATATTCTGCGTATTGTGTCAGCTTAAAAAAATTCAACACATATTAAATTCATTTGATTGATCAACACCAGTGAAATTTGAAAACGATTTCATTTTTCATATCTATCCTTGGAGTTAAAAAATCCTGGATGATAAAATATTTACAAGATGTGTTACCAAGTAAAATTGTCATTCAGTGTTTTATAACAATTAACCAATTTTAAAGTCCTTTTTTGCAAATTTAATAATTCAAGATTTTCATGATGAGATACATTGTATTTGAAAGAACCCTTAAAGTTCATATTACAACAGAATTAGCAGAAGCGACAAATCTGTCGGTCAAGATTTTTTAAAGATTAGCGGAATTACACTTCCCTACTTTAAAATCTAATATGCTGACTGCCGAGGTGAGAAAAAGTGACAATTCTAATTTTTTATGATGAAGATAGGCACTCTTCATTTCCCTGCGTCAATCCATAGTGCTAAAGCAAAAAAAAATCCATCGACCATCCATCGAACAGAAGTCTGAACTGATAATGCAGCATAATCTTATAATCCCTCTGTACGACAAAGAACAAATATTATTACCGTTTGCCTTATCAAATAAAACATCGCCCTCGTTACTAGGGCTAGAGGTCCGGGCCTAATCTCCGTGGACCAGGAAATGCTCGTAACAAGATACCAGACGCTGTCACGTAGATTAACAGTTAAAATAAAACAGAAAACATATCTGTTCAAAAAACAACAATTATTCTATTGGTTTCTTGAGGTTGATATTAGCAGAGAGATCATGTTTAACGGGTGTTTGTTTTATATTGAATATATGTAATTATTTGTACAATTGCACTTGACGAACTTAGATATAAAGAGTTTCTTGGATTAGGCAATCTCAAAGGTTTGTGATTGCATTTTCTTAATTACTTGAATATAGGTATTGGTGCATCCTTCTTCATGTATTACATGTTTTGAAAACAAGAAATAATGTATTTATAGTTGTGTTCTTGTCATCTTTGAAGTGAAATGGTCCCTAAGTCCACACGTACTCAAAGAACCTCTGAAAAAAATCATTCACTCTTACGGACTGACGTCTTTCGGGAGAAATTACTCATTTTAATTGCTTTTCTTAAATCTTTCTGTGACAAGCAGCATATAACTCGTTTATCAAATAAGTTAACTTTCAGTACAACTTGTGAACTCTTTAACTTGATCTGTGCTACTCAAATAAATATTGGAGATAGCGAACAGTAATCAATTTCGAAAGTCCTATTCAACATTACAAATCTGAAACAGAGTAAATAAGGGCCCCTAAAACACCAGAATTGAGATCAGGTACCATGGATAAGTAAACATCCAATCTCTCGACTTGTCATATCCGCTGTGGGTTCCAACATAATTGGTCTAACGGATATTTCCGTGTGTAAAACATGGCCTCAAAATTCGTATGAAATACATAAGTCAGAATTTGATTTCGTGATAGATTGTATTTGCTGAAAGGTCATCTTAGCGACCATAGCATTCGCCAAATGTGGTATACTAACAAGACTGCTGACATCATTGTTTCATCAGTTTGGTTGTCAATAGCTTCCCCCGTATATGAATTAATTTGTCTGTAGAGTAGGTTCTTGTGTATCGAATCAACTAAGAGTCATAAACACTTTATACAGGAGATAATGATATATATATATTATTAAATTTGAAAAAAGAAAAAGAAAATGGGAATTGAGAAATCATCGCTTTTATCATAAAGTTTTGTTCTGAAGTGAGAAATGTGATGATTGTTCTACATGTATAGTCAGTTTCTCTTTTTTACCATTAACGTCCATTTCTCTTCAAGTATTCAAATATGAAAAAAAAATGCTAGGCTCTGTAATATCTTTTTTCCCGATTCACTTAGATATATATCGAGTCGAAATGACCAATACGTTGACGATTTAACTTAATGTCGAGTTGAAGACCACAGCAAGGGTTTTCTTCTTTTCTTTGAAGATTTTAAATAAATTATGCTTAATTATTAGTTATAAAAATCTCCCAAAACTGCATAGATATTATCAGAGAGGCAAGCATCTTTATAATTTCGTCTTCGGAGAACGAATGTGTAAAATCAGAATAATATTTCAAGAAATAATTTTTCAAATGACCAATGACAAGTTTAGTTAATTTACAAGTTCCAGTCGTATGGAAAAAAGGACTGTCTATGACTGTGGTTATGGGGATTGGTTATATGAAGTGTTGAAAAGTTATATGTTTTGATGTTGTTGATTTGGATAAAAAATTTCCTCGTACGTTCTAATATTGATTTCTCATTAACACCACTTCTCGCATATACTTTTGTATAATACTGAACCTAAAAAATTGAAAAACTTTGACTTTGTTAGGATGACACTTCTATGTTTAACTAGTTATTTATGTTATTTTCTAAATAAAGACAATTATCTCACTAATTCAACGAAGGTACTTTAAACATTCTAGAAAGATTCAAGCTAGGAGTCTAATTTATTTTACGTTGCAATGTAGTATCCTCGAACACGTAAGAAACAGAGGAAGCAAAATGCTCATTTTCCATTTCAATACAATATTTCAGGTTGGTTGCTTCTCTATTCATAAAGGATTTATATCGCTGAGACAGAACGGCGAGTGTTAAAGCTTTGTATAGAACGAGTCTCTCCTTTTGAATGACTACATGGTTCAATTTTCAGAATTGCTTTAATCTGCATTCTTTCATATGGAATTACAATGAAGAATTTTGTCTCATTACATGAAGTATTGTTCTTTTGTCTGCATTATTTGTTAGATTCAAAGAAATTAGAAAGCCACCTTTTTAGGTGTATCTACTAGGATAATTATTAGCGAATATGTATGTGGGAAAATTGAAAGAAATTAATCTTTCTTATAACATTTTTTAAAATTTGTACTCATTGACCCTTTAATCATTTCATTACAGCACCAAAGAGCATGGATACCATAAGTATTGGTCACCAAAAAATGTATACTCTCATATGCATATATGTACTACAGAGGCAAAGGGTAGCAACAAGTCTGTCTTTGTGGCGATGGTAATCAAATGTTATTTGATAAGAGAGAGAGAGAGAAAGAGAGAGAGAGGCCTTACCCTTATGGCACTATCCTTTCGTCTGTACCGTGATATTGTGTTCATGCCATCACTGGAGGACGGGCCGCCATGTAGACCCAGGCTAGGAAACATGAAGAGCTACTTCAGACATGTAAGCTTTTCAAACAGCACTTTACACATTAGCTCACCTGTAAATGTATTTAGTTTATAGTTTTAATATTGAAAGGTAGTTTGTGAAAATTTGATAATCGAAATGTAGATCAAAATGAAATGGATTGATTGATTGTATATTGTTTAACGTCCTTCTCGAGAATTTTTCACTCATATGGAGACGCAACCACTTGCCGGTGGAGAGATGCAAATTTTGTCCTATACTCGGCACTTAGGGCCATTGAGCAGGGAGGGATCTTTTTGTGCCAGCACCTACTATAACACGGCACCTCAGTTTATACGGTCTCATCCGAAGAGCCGGTTTCCATGTCCCACAGTGGAATTCAAACATGAATAGGAGAATGTATGATAGAATGCAAACAAATGCGATGTTAATTAACACAAATGGTTCGAATCCAAGTGTGGGACTCGTGGACTGGTCAATCGAATGAGAACGTATAAACCGAAGTCCCGTGCGTGTCGCAGTAAATACTGACACGGAAAAAAATCCCTCACTGTTCAATGGCCCTGAGTGTCCAGTATAAGACAAAACTTGCGGCTCTCCATCAGCAAGTGGTGGTTTCTCCATATAAGTGAAAAATTCTCTAGAAGGGCGTTAAACAACATACAATCAATAACATCAACACAAATGCATAGTTCTAGTACACTTATTGAGCCATTAGTAACAATAAAAGTTATATAATTATAAATATATAAATCTCATCACATAATGTTCTCTGAGACTTTTCACATGGCTTACTGATTTTGGACACCTGATAAGTGTAATGATTGACTGCTGTGGAAATATGTAACTTTATATGAGCAACTGGAAGGTTGTGTGACGTACTATTGCCTCTGATGTCATTTAATGACTGCTGCAGGTAAATTGTTTCCGATAATTACCTTTATTTCATGTAATCAAATAACATGCCATGATGTATGCTTATTCCGTTTGTCCTACATGCTATTTTAAGAAAAATGCATTTATTTTTGAAAGCGACTGCTACTCCCTTTTCGATTACAGTGGTATTAATTCACTTTTTAGTTTCAAGTTTGAAATTCTTTATAGGTCATGGCGTTTTGGTACAAAAGAAATCACTAAAAACAAAAATAAGCATATAACGCTAACTTCCTCATTGGATTAAGTTCCAATAGAAGGAGAAGAACCGCAAACGGTTTTGCATGCGTTGAATCTATAAAACAATATAGCTTTTGGCCTCTGTTTTAGCAAGGCTTAGAAAATGTTTTGAAACTATACTAAATTTGTCCTTCAAAGAAACATTAAAAGTGTGTTTCATTTGTTCATCAATATTGAAAGGCAGAACAAAAACTCCACTGCTTTGTGTATATTATTTTTAGACAGAGAAGCTAGATTAACCTTTCAAATTATTTATCGGTTATTGATGATTGTCAATTATATAATTAACCTTACAAAGAAAATTAAACGATACCTTTTTATCAAATCGAAAGATTAATGTTCAGAAGTTGACAATTATCATGATAATTAGATTATTAATTGATATGCAGGCTTTTGAAATCGTTGACTACTCCTGGAAATCGTAAATTTTACTATTTTTGATTGGCCATCTACAAAATTACTTTTTTAAAACATTCTGATTCTCCAAACATGTTCGATGAAATATATGGAGATAACGAACAATATTCAAGATCAAAAGTCCAATAAACAATACAAAATAGGAGCAGAACAAACACGGACCTCCGAAACATTGGAGTTGGGGTCAGGTACTATGGATGAGTGAGCATCCTCTGCCGACCGGACACACCCACCCTGTGCTCTTTGTCATAATCGAGAAATAACAGAAAATTCGTCATAAATTCAGTGTGTAAATAATGGAGTAACAAATTAGTGTGAAAAACGTCAGCCAGAATTTGACTCAATAATAGATTGTATTTGCTGACATGGTTATTATATCGACCAAAGAACTTACGAAAGGATACCTTTAAACGAGACTTCTGATATTTTTGTTTTGTCAACGTGTTTGACAATAAGATATCTCGTTTTAGAAATTATACATATGTAGAGCATGCTCTTCCGTATCGAATCAACAGAGACATATAAACTCCGTATGCAGGTGATAAAGCTATATTGCTGAATAAGTTGACGATTAATAAGTTAAAACCATCAAGTTTATAATTGGGGCTTGGTTGTTAGACTACCATTAATCTCTCTGAAGTTAAAACGGAAAAGATACTAGTGTTTTCTTTGATAGATTTTTTTGATTTTTTTTTTATCGACTTTCCTTACATATTGAACCAATTTTTAGGTGTATTTAACATTTTTCATACCAATTTTTAGATCTTTATTTAAGGTTTTTTAACTGAGGAGTTCCATCTCTCTGAACAATTCGTGGGGTTCAGAGCGGGTGTGATCTGTAAACAGAAGATACTCACTCCTTCCTTGGCACCCGACCCCACCTCTCGAATTTCTGTTCGTTCGTGCTTTTTGCACTTTTCACATACTAGTTGTATTTTTGTAGATTCTTTAAAAAAAAAATATCTCTGTTTGATGTCTTCACTTTTTTCATAGGCACTAATTTGGCTCCTTTATAGACTCCTATATTTTTATTTTTGTATGAGGCAAAATTTATTCAAACTTCTTCAAGAGAAATTAATTATTGTTGTGCCCTTTATACTAATATTTCGATTAACGTAGTTAACGTAGTAATGAACAACATTTACTTATACCAGCTAATCGATATATCTTGTGAACTCGATATCAAAGACACAACTGAGTCTTACACTGTTTCATATTTTGATGTTTTATTTAGCTTTAGCAAGGACATTATAGCTTCAGCTTTTCATCATCACTTTCCTCATTGTTGTTGTAACATTTCACTATCACCTACATAGTATGGAGTTTACATCTCCTTACTTATTCGACAATCAATAGTAATTTTTGAACCGAAATTGGCCAATGACTGATAAATTGATAGTACAGAGATTTTAACCACGAGTATAGTCAGATTCTTATAACTTCTTTGTCGTTAAAGTGACCTTGTTCAAATTTGTTATTACTACCTATCTCGTTGGTTCACATTGCACACCGGTTCTTCGGAGAAGACCGTTTAAACCGAGGCTCCGTGCCACAGTAGGTGCGGACACTAGAAAAATCCTTCACTGTTCAAAAACCCTTATTGCCGATTACATTTAAATTTGCAGCCTGGTGGCGTCACTTCTCAGATCATTGTTTTTTAATACTTTATCTCATTACAGAATATTCCATCTTTCTGATCAGTACTTTTATTTCAATGCAAAAAATCGTGATAAAACGTATGTAGAAATATGTAAGTAAATCAACAAATCATAAAATTATATATATCTTGCCTTAATGTAAGAAGGTTTTAATAAAAAAATTACATAATGAAAATGACAGAGGCATTCATAATAACGCTTTTGCTCACATTGTACTTAGTACGAAACGCATGAGAGTACGTTTTGAATGGCCTCCAGATGAGATTGGGGGAATTAGTTCACAGAACCAATAAATGCCAGACTTGAAATATTTGGAGATAACGAAGAGTATTCAAGCTCTGTAGTCCAATCAAACAAATCAGGGGAAAAGCTGACAACACGGACTTCTAAAAAATCAGAGGTGGGTCGTGTGCCATGGAGGAGTGAGCATCCCCTGCTGATCGGTCACATCCGCCGTGTGCTCCTTGTCATGATCAGGAAATAACAAACAAAATATCTGTCGACAAATCGATGTGTAAAGAAAGGTCTAAAATTATAATAAGTATGGAAACGTCAGTCAACATTTCACTTCATGATAGATTATATTTGTTGACAAAGTCATTGTATCTACCACAGACCTTACGATTTGATGACTTTAATCGAGAATGTAAATATTCTTTTTTCATCAACTTGTTTGTAAATACTTCACCTCGTTTTAGATATTGTTCGAAGGTAGAACATGCTTTTGCTTATCGATATTATAAACCCTATATGCAGATGTATATGTGCTACGTATGGAAGGTAAGTTGGCGATTGAAACGTAATCATAAAATTTATCAAAAAACTTTGTTGTTAGATTACCATTAAAGTCTTTATCTTGTAAAATATCCAAGTATGAAACAGTTGTGTTATACTAGTGTATTTCAAGCTCACTGGGATATATCGTGTCGACATATGAATTGAAATATCTTTTGTTAATTTATAATAATGTGAATGTATGATTATTTTCAACAGAATTTCCATTTTACAATTAATTCGGTTTAAATAACGAGTACTCAGTACGATACGTATGAGATTTTACATGTTTTTTTTTACGATTAAAGGTTTTAAACTGTAAAATTAAAAGTAAATTACAATATACATAAATTTTCTTTCGCCTTTTAATTTCATATATTATATACTTTGCCTACACTAGAAGAATTGTGAGTAATACAACATGTAGCTTTTTAAGAGAAAGTTCACGAGTATAAGCAATGATATTTGAATAAAGCTTTCGGCAGAGTGAATAATTCCCACAATGAGCACTTCTGTAAAACATCACTCGTCACTCGACATACAAAAGCCATGTATTTCATATTCTTCATTGACTATTCAATGTTAATCTGACGCCGCGAGTGGCGATGGGGTTGCAAAACAGGAAATATTCTTTTATGTGAAAGGCGATATTGACAATAAAATACCATTTTCCCTACCCTTTATTTTTCATTTATGCATGCTCTATGAACAGATTTTACTATAACCAGAGAGAGAGCTCAGCTGTATTTATAATCTTAGAGTACTTCCTTAGGTCTGTATGTAGTGGATGAATACCTTCGTTTTTTGTATTGCTATGCAGTTGTCCATTGAAAATGTTCGCACTTACATGTTCGTTAAAATGTTTCTTATTGACATATACATTTCAAACGTTTGTATTTACATGAACATTGAAGACGTTTCTTATACTTTTCTATGCAATGATATGTTTATACCTAATATTATAAAAAATTAACTATTCAGCGTAAAAATCTGTGTTTTTTGAGAGCACACCACCATACAGGTACCATACATGTACATTTATAGAAATACTGAAATGTCAGGCATTTCATGTTTAATCTAAAATAAATGTGGTTTACTTGCATTTAACCATTTTATAAAGCTTTATAAATCTCTTAATATTTAAAAATTTATAATTTGAATCAATGTTCACCTATCTAGGCATCTATTTTTTGTTTGTATTTTCTGACTTTATATTTCTTAGACATTTAAAACCCAAATAAGAGATACATGGAAGTTTTTCAACTTTGGTGTGGAAATCTGACATGCATTCAAAAATCACAGTGTTTGTGGTCCTGCAAACCCAAATCTAAGTTAATTTCTTTTTTCTTCTCTATCTCCATTCGTAGTTAATGAAGGAAGCACATTTTTTGGCTATGGTAAAGGAAATTAAGAGAAAGGAAAATTACGTAAATTTTCATTCCTTTGCAATCATTATCTTTGAGTCATACCCTTTAATCACAAAATCAGTGTTTTGTTGTTTTCAATCTGAAAAATACTTGAAATGGAAGCACGTTTTATTGGAGCTTAATTTGATGTTTATTTGATAGCAGTTACATGCCTTCCTTTGATGATCATATATGCAGACAATTTCAAGAAAATACTAGTCGGCTTAATAATGCTTACACTGCAAAAATAAATAATTATGCAACTTGCTCCCCCGTAATTTTTGTTAAATCTGACTATTTCTTAATTGTTTTCATTATAAGTAAAGTATTTTCATCAGGTCTATAATCTTCTTTAAATTAGAAACATTACCTACAAAAATATACGTAAAAGTATTAAAAAGATTATTCTTACCTGTACAGTGTAATATCCCTCTATAATAAAAGAACAATTCCACCGATTAGGTCACTTTTTTACTTCAGAATCACGACAGATCATGCTCACATCATAATCCCAGCTGCAAATTTTTACACAGATTCTGTTTTGACTTCGGGATCGATGTGCAGGAGCTCGTGTTTTCTCCTGGCTCCGTCAGTACAGAAGTGGAATTGTCCCTCGTAGTTCCGTTAATTTTCTGTTGTAAATAACGTTATCAAAACTGATATACCATTGATCATCATCATCTGAGGTATCTTTGATATGTTGAGATGTATTACTATTTTTTTCTTTATCGCTTTGTCCTTGGATTGGAATTCTTACACTATAAAATAAATTCTATTGCAATTTTACTCAGAGTCGTAAATGTTCGATTATTTTCCATAATGTTCAGTTTTATACCCCACAATTTCTAACAGTGGGTAGGAAATGTACTTATTTGTTTATTTATGTACCAGCAGTCTGAATATAATCAGATTGCTGTGATAACAAACATCTGTAATTAGTATAACAGAAATCCCACGACCATTGTTAATGTCATAAAGGAACCTGTGTTCGTAACATGATGAATTGCTAGAAAACTGTTTTAGCAATATCAGTAAAAAATAAGGAACGTCTAATTATGATATTTCAAGTTCAGGTAGGCGTCAGGAGGTCGTTAAAATCCGAAGTGTGAGATAAGCAGAAAGCAACTACATAGCCAAATACATGAAACACATATATACTCTATACTTGACATATCAGCTGATAATTCAACCGTTAATCAAAATCAAATTATCTGAAGTAATTGAATGAAAAAGAATAATTGATTTTAATGCGCATTGATTTTTTTCTGAATATAAATATAAGTATGGATGTATGTAGTAAGAATAACGAATGAGGATAATTTTCTTTGATGTGTCTGGAATGAAAAGGGTAAATGAGAACAAAAAGTATCCGTTCATGATTAGAGCGCAAAAAAATTAAATTAATTCGAAATGAAACAATTCTCGGAACAATTCTACATCATTACTGATATGAACTTTTGCTTTGTTCCCCAAAATCGGTATAAACATCGCATGTTTTGACATTATTTTCAGCTTTTTTAAACATGTTTTGTACGTACTTTATAGGAGCTTTTTTGGTAATATTCGCTAGTCCTCTTTTGCTATATTGTGAACGTGATAGTTTCCAGGAATCTGGGTTTTTTCAAAGTTGATGCATGAATCATGGTTATTTGCAGGTATTGATTTAAGGGCGTTTCCAAATTGTCATTAGGAATTGATTAAAAGTATAATTAAAGGAAAAATGGCTTTAAAAGCAAATTGGTACGATAACCAGGGTCAAATTTTTATTTCTAATTATCCTAAATGGAGTTGATAGAAATGAATAAATTGTTAAGCACAATGTTAGCAAGCTGATACTTGGTTTTATAAATATTATCCTTCATTCCTAAAAATAATTCATTTCTGGACTAATGTTTAATCCATGCAAGGCAAATACATGTATACCGTTTGAAAGTTTTTAAAAATCAGTAAAAATTCATCCATCTTGTTGATTTTTATTTTTTAAAAACAAATGAAAGAACATAAAGCTTACTATTCTCTAGCAAATAATTAAGGCATTAGGATTGTCCTGTTTTGTCCAGCAAGAAAGATTCAGAATTAAAAAAAAAAGATTTGTTCTTTTAAAAATTCCAGTACCTTCTTTTTAAACATTTGTCCTCCCATATTTTGATAGAAGTATGGATGTGTCCCTCAGAGGTGCATTTAGGTTTTGGAATTCATTTTTCTTCCATTGAGTGATTGAGAACAGATACCGAAAATTTTTGGAATTAATATAGCTTCTTTTTTTGTTACCTCAAATATGAAGGTTGGTACATTAGTGTCAAACACCAAAATCCAGGTATTTTTTTTATTATGATAACTTCTGGATTTTCTAGTATTTGATTTTCACCACTTCTTGAATATAAATGTACTGTTGTACATTCCCTCTGAAGTATCCACTTCTGTTAATATTCTATAAAGGAGTTGTAAAAAGGCTTGGTAGAACATTTAATGAAGTCTAGGTATCTATCTAAGGAACGATTATCATAAGTCATTTTAATATTAAGAATAAAAAAATCAAAAATGACAAATTTTGAAGAATTTCATTTCCTTCTCAGAGAGGATCCTTTCTGTGAAAGTTGGATCAAAACTTGTAGAATAAAATCGAGTTTCTCTAAAATACAGTAAAATAATGAGCATTACAAGCAGATACAATGCTGTTATCCACTTTTTCAGCTGGAACCAGTGAATACCGATCGTATAATCTGTTCAATTCTTTTGTTTGACACATTTGTTTCATATTTGGATATTTTACTAACTTGAAAAAGACATTAACACCAATCTAACAACCAAGCTCTATGATATTAAAAAGTGATGACTGTAACTTTTCTATCGTCAACTTCCTTAGCTTACTTATACAGCTACATACCTTTATCACCTGCATACGGATTGAATATATCTCAGTTGATTCGATAGCAAGAGAATGCTTTACGAGGTAAATTATTGAGTTGATGAGTTAATAAGTTGATGAAACAAGAATATCAACAATCTCGTCATCATTTCCTAAGTTCTGGTCGATGTAATGATCTTGTCAGCAAATTATTTAGTCAAATGCTGACTGACGTTTTTCATACTTATTGTTGGTCCATTAGTCATGCACTGAATTGACGATGGGTTTTTCCCGATCATGACAAGGAGCACACGGTGGGTGTGACCGGTCAGCAGGGGATGCTCACTCCTCCATGGCACCTGATCCTACCTCTGATGTTTTGGTCCGTGTTTGTATTGCTCCTGTGTTGTATTGTTTTATGGACTTTAAGATCAACATCGAAAACCTTTAAGAGTTAATATTTTTTTAATTTCTTCTTAAGCATTGTCCTTTCAAATTGCTAACTTGAAAATCTTAATGGTTCAAAATAAGTATAGAATACAATACAGAGAAATGAAGTAAGGAATAAAAGACTCATTTTACTTACTCTTAAAACAATTTAGCATTTCTTAAGAGATAAAGAAAAACAACAGTAGCGTTTCCTTAAAATATTTTTGTACGTAGATTATTAAATCAATGCACTGGGAATATATAATCTGTATATCATTTACCCAGTGTCCCCAAAGGAACTTACATGTACGTCCATTGATTTATCAATCAGTTCTTCTTAATCTTCTAATTTATTATGAATGCTTGGTCACTGTAACAAGCAAAGCGTATTAATGGCGGCGCGTTCAATGCATGTACAATGGAGAGGCACTTTTAATACTCACACTGACCATTTGAAAGATACATGAAGTCTCCTTAAAGTGGTTGGCCATGTTGTCATATTCTATCATATTCTGGAAGGCAGCACTTATTGTGTCTTTTGACCTTTTCTAAGGGGTTCATTTAAGTATTAAATTCTTCCTTGCTTTTCATTACAAAGCACAACTTTTAGCATATTCATAGGACGTATAAATTCAAAACAAACTGAAAATATCAAATTTTGTAAATTCTTTGGATACGTTTTATTTTCAGCGGAGGTTGAGCAGCTGCTAGAAATTGTGCAGGGTCCGACAGCCCTTCCCTTAAAAAAACACTCAACATTAAGTACACTTCATAAAAAAACATTTAAAGTTAACCCTAGAGAAATATTGTTAGACCATTATATACACAGTGAAATGTCAACGGATTTCATCATTTCCCGAACACGACAGAAAGAACAGGGAGGATGTGATCGGTAGACAGGGGATACTCACTCCTTATGCCATCTGATCCCACCTCTAATGTTTTGGAGATCAGTGGCTGCTCTGCTCAATTATCTTATCTCAATTAATCCTCTAAATAATGTTTTATTCCAAGCTGATTTCAAGTTGTACCTTTATCATTTAGAGTGCTCAATCAAGTCGTGTGGAAAAAGTTTCTATAATGAATTTCAAGTAAACAGGGTGAAACCGAGTGTTAACAACATCTTCATTAGAAATGTAAGTGATTTGATCCTATTTGACATGACAGTTTCTTTTTCTTAACTTCTACTCCGTTCATTTTTCTTTTACTTTTTCTGATCCTTTATACCTAGGAAAAAAGGTAACCTAATTTAAACATCCACTAAACAATTCCCGCTTCAATTAGTGACATCCATTACACGTGTTAATTTTTGCATTAGAAATCAGGATATATTCCTATTACAATAAGCCTCAATTATCTTAGAATATGTAAATGCTTGTTAAAAATCGTAAGATTGTAAAACATTTCGATCCCTTCATGTTCGTTAGTACGACAATCATTTGAGAATTTATGTGCAATGCAAGAGAATCAATATTATTCAGAAGAGACTGCACAATCAATTATGTAATGGTATGAAAATAAAAATGAAATTTGAAATAACCTATTTTGGAATTGGTCATCAACAATTTTACTTTGCTAAAAATTCCGTCACAGAAGAACACAGTAATTGATATCAAAAGGATGTTGGATTTTCTTATTGACAGTATTTATGCAGTCTTAGGAGACCATGTCTTCCTACAGGCTGTTGGGAATCCGACAGACACTAGCTTCTTTAATAGCCGGTCTGTTTTTATATAGCAGAGTGTATTCAAAACTCATAAAATGAAAAAAAAAATGCTCTTGTTTGTAACTCGACATTTATAAGTATCTAAGATATATTAGTAATAAGCAATATCATCTTTCATTCATATGTCGATTCGATATATCCAAATGATTTTGTTATAAACCACCACAGAGTTTGTCACATTTGTTTTTCTAATCTGGATTTTTAATTGACAACAGACGATAAAGGTAATTTACAAATAAATTGTATGACAAACGAAATGCCTATAATTTTTTTTATCCTGAACTTTCCTTATATATGTAGACATACCGGTATCACTTGTATAGGGCGTTTACACCTTCCAACTTAATAGGTACACTATTGAAAAACCTGCTCTGGTCCCAAGACAATAAACTGAGAACAGACTTACCTCAAAATTTTACATTAGTATATTTTTTGAAATAATTTCGATAACAAAACAAAATTTTTACCATGAAACATATGGAGATAACGAACAGTATTCAAGATAAAAAGTCCATAAAACAACACAAAAAGGAGCAAACACTAAACCTCCAAAACATCAGAGGTAGGATTAGGTGCTATGGAGAAGCAATCCCTGCCGACCGGTCATACCCGCCGTGTGCTCATTGTCATGATTGGGAATTAATGGAAAATCCGTTGATAATTCAGTGTATAAATAATGGACTAACAATTTGTATGAAAAATGTCATTCAGCATTTGACTCAATGATAAATTGTATTTGCTGACAGTGTCATTGTATCCATCATAGAACTTACAAAATGATGACTTTAAACGAGACTGCTGCTGATATATTTTCGTTTTATATGTTTAAATTCGAATATCATACAATCCTGCAAATTTTGGATAAAATATGTATTATAAATTATATGATAACAAGCTTTTCAAAATCAGAATTTTTACTGAAGTCTGTTCTCAGTTTATTGTCCACAGGCTTGACTACGAACAGTTTTTAACCGAAGTAAGCCCTGATCTACAAGTTGATGTTGCATGGATTATCTTAAACTCGTCTGAAGTCGGCATTTCGTGAATTTCTTTGATGGTCATAATGGTCTTGTTAGCAAATACAAGCTATCAATGGGTTGTTTAGCTGATTTGTTTTATATCAGTTTTAAGGCATTTGGGTTCAGGGTTCTCCATCGTTTAAAATTTTACTGTGTTGCAGAGTTTACGCTAAGCACTGAAATTTCGCGGTATTTTCGCGATGGTATTCACAACTGAATCACTATTCATTATAATAACAAAAGAATACATGCACACTCTTTTTTTTTAAATGACTTATTCGTTACACAAATGGTATGGTCGTACATATTGATATAATTAAAAACAACACTTGGTTAAAACCGTTTCATGTTGATTTTGACTACAGAATGTTCTGTCTACGTGATCGGTAATAAGATACCTCTTTATCCTCTGATCGAAAAATGAACAAAAAATAGTCATTTGAATTGTTTCAAAATGAAAGCTATTGTTGTATAGTTTTGTTAAATTCCCCTTAAATCATCTTTTTATAGAAAGAGTTATTGATATGAACACTTTAATGGTCACACTAAAAGTACACGTATGCTGCATATGTGAATATTATGATGTCTTTTCAATAATGGTGTTTTTTTCTTCTTCAAATCATTGACCAGATGACCCTGTCAGTGTGACTACTCTGGCTAGTTATGATAGCAAGGTAGGGGGCAGGACATGGTTGTTTATGACATCAAATTCTGATTGTATGAAATCAATGCAAAAATTCAATTGAAGAGGGAATCAGAATCATAAAATTATTAATGTACATAATTGTATGAAACATATTGTATTTGGCTTGATAATTTTGGTTTCCTTGGGTGATAATTGAGCATATCTCAGGTGGCAGCTTAAATGCCATATATTTTTTTTATGTATTTCTAGTCGGCATGGCCAATTTCTCATTCATACGTTTAACTATATAAATCAGAAATTTGCGATAGTATAACAAACTGTATTTCTTATGCAATTCCAGTGAAACAAAAATTCTGTACATATTCAATAAATTGTCTTTTTAATAGGACCATTTTTCGGGGGATTACTGGTAAGTAGAGTAAGGACACTACAACAAATTTTCTTGGAATTTTTCTGATACAAAGCGTGCATGTCCAATTGCCAAAAAGATTCCTTAATAACGTGTTGTTAGATTTTCCCCCAGGAGCTATGACAAGCCCTACCGCTAAGAATAATGATGAAACAAATTTTCAGCTCTGAGAATAGAATCCTAGAATTCCGAATATCGAATTCCGTCTATTTCGGTTCTTGATGTTATTTACGACTAGCTTCTTCATTATATTTAGGCTTACAGTGTGACGAAAAAATTATCAGTCAAAGGCTGATCATTATCCTAAGGACGATATATATAACATCATTTCCGAAGAAATTCATTTTCAAAGTATGCATTTCCTCTTTATTGAACGCTTAGCACTTGGTAAATCTGACTGGCATTGTCATTTCCTGTTCCGGTCAATGTGGTCATATGATTAGGAGTTTGTAGGGATGGGTTCGATGATAAGACACTGTCATGATGGAGAAATTCCAATTCAATACTCCTAACATATAGTTTTAATCGATTTGTATTTGATAAAATATAAATACATATGATATTCATAGATTCATTTCATTATCTCACTATGCTTGCTTTATCATTACGATTTGTTTAACAAATACATGAAGAGGCTGCTAAAAATGAAGCTTTAAGAAGTATGCACATGGAAATATGCGTGACAAGAGAAAGTTATCTTCCAAAATAGGAACAGAATAGTTATCAGTGAAACTGTGTGTTTGCAAACAGCTAGATGTATCACACACAATAATCCAGATAGAGGAAAAAAAGAAAACTTGATTTCACACATATCATCCAACCTTTGTAAAAACTCGTGCGTGGAAGATTTCTAACGCAGATGGTTTAATATAGCAGTCATTATTAGAGTCTAAGACTCTACAGCTCGATCTCAGTGGTTGGTCTCACGATAAACGTCGGAAAAAACATCAAAGTCTTAAACTTCAATAAATATTGTAAACTCATTTACCTGCACTTACCAATCAGGTTTCGATTTATTAGATTTTTATTTCTCTTATTTTTGACGGATGTTAAAGAATGATCAACAAGCAATTATTTATTTTTGTTTTGACCCAATATCTACGATCATTAAATTATCTTTTCTATACATTGGTAATGCATTGTTGATCCAAAGAAAGATCTATTTTGAATTTTAGAAATATTTTTGAATAAAATAAAAGTCCTGTTTATACATCAGTAATAACCCACAAATTCTAGGTAAAAGAATAAATTTAATTATTGGTAATTTGTTATCTGTCTAGGATTCATTCCTATTTAACAATATACAAAAGTACGTATATCGGAATATATTGTGTTATACATGCAAATTGAAAGTTACCTCTTATTCCCTTATTTCTGTGAGAAGACTTAGTCACTGTAATTAACACCATAACTATGCCACTGAGAGGCTATACCCAGACGGTTTCTCTAAAGACTAAGAAATGCCGACTCCTTTTCATAGTCTTAACATTTCAAACCTGTCAATATCACATGGAAATTGCTAAAATTTTCTTTTAGACTCTCAGATCCAGATACATGTACCAAAAATAGAAAAATAATGCCACGTTTTTCTTTACTCATCCGTTAATATTGGGATAATAATCATTTCCGAGTCCTTTTTAAAATTAACAAATTTGTTTTATTTGTTGTATCACTCATTTTCAAAAGGATGTAAACGTATAAGTGTTTGGAGGAATTTTAAAGTAAAACCATGTCGGTTTCTTAAATAATATTATGACAAAAGTTCAAAGATCAAGAACAGGCAGTGAAAGAAGGAAAGGAAATTTTATGTTTTGTTGATGTTTTGTTGACATGATCTTTTAATCATACAGTTATTTCATTTACCGTGAAATTTATATATTTCTCAAATTCTAAAAATTTCAATGACTTAGACAACGGTTTAAGAACTCAGTTTCTGAGATGCATCACACACCAAAGATGTAACTTAATTCGAACTATTCCACAGAGAATGTCTAGGACTGTGATCTGCTAAAAAAGAAAGAAAAATACCCATTATCCAATATTGAAATTAGCCTAGACAGTCTAAAGCCTAACTTACGTGATGAATTTATTCTTCAAAGATGCTTATCTTAAAAATAGCAGTTGGGAAAAAGTTGCCTTTTAATATGTCTGAAAGTTCAGGGAGTGCATAAAACAAAAAACATGGATGAATAATTATTGATTCTATCTAATACGGTTTGATATGTTACATTTAGCACTGATTAAAAATAAAAAAAATACACGTGAATAGTTTCTTCATAAGTTTTTATGAAAATTTCTTTAAAAATAATTAATGATTTATTCATTTTCCAGTAAATCATGTATGACAGATGTGTTCGATTTATCCTTTTATTGTTATTCTTCAACCCGAAATTAGAATCAACTAGATGTCAAAGGACAGTAATACCCACAAGTTAGTGTTGGTTGTAACAAACATATCAATAGATGTGTTTGTTACTTGGTAAAGTGTATGAGGGATACTTGGAATCAAATGAAAATGTGTAAACCTAATAACGCTAACATAGGATACCACAAAACATCTTGCAGAACATGATTTGGATATTGCTTTTAATGTAAGAGGAGACTTGAAGAAAAAATTCGTCCATTTTATTACTTAACTTGTATTTTTGTCCCAAGAATGAAAATGAAAAATTTGAAAAGTTACTACTCATATAAAGTGCCCAATCATAAAAAGAAGAATTTGAAAAATAAATTACAGGAAGGAGAAATTTTAGAGACGGACAGACAGACAAGTAAAACAACGACAACATACTATTACATGAAATTTCAATAAATTGCATAAAAATGGAAGGTATGTTTTACAAAGTTTGGTTTTAAATAGGTTTTTTAAGCTTGAAAACAATTCATCTGGTATTTAAGAATCTGCTTAAAGCATGTATATTATCTCCAGAGTTTGGAAATATAGCTCTGCTTTTCTAATTATATAAATCATTGATAACTCGGAAATGAGGCGAAAACTTGTAAAATCGATCAGCTCTTTCTGGTTACCTTCAAAACATAGCGATTTGTTTTGTTTTGCAGAAGCAATCTAGATAACAAGTGAAGTGTGCTTTTAAAAAATTGATGAACCCTTTTCCCACAATATTTCCCATGAAGTTGTTCACTATACACAGCATTTATTTTCTTGACTATAGAGGAAAGTATTATTTATATACAATTCATTAAATAAATGGACGTATATCCCTATATCAAGAATCATATATAGTAATGGAATCTACAAAACCAATGAAGAAATATAGTACAAAACCAAAGTAAGCCATAAAGAACAGCAATTTGTACGTGTTGATCGGCTTGAGTTTAACAAGCGTTAGAAGATAACATTCCAAAATCGATGATGGGTGGTAATTAATTTAAACATCTCTTGCTCTCGCCTGGCAAAAATTCGCCTCTCTCTTTTTTTGAAACAATCTGCTTAATGCAAAAAACACCTTACCTTGAAATCAAATTGTAACACAGAAGAAAATTCTGGCAATAAAACAGCGGTTGTTTACAAACATTCTTTGAATACGACGAAATACAGTGTTTCATTTGAACATTTGAACCTGAGTTATGATTTTCCTTGTCAGCAAAATTGAGTAAAAGATTGTTTTGCAAGGAAATGTGAGGGTTTGTGAATATGGTCCTTAAATCTGGATAGTTTTACATTTAAGCTTCCCGCCATTATCAGAAAACAGAAGCTTTTTAATTTGTCCGTAGAAAAAAATGGCGTAGTAATTCTATACTGTGTAATAAATAGGTTTAAATATTATATATGCAATCCATTCCACAGGACTGTCAAACTCCTCATGCATATAATATCCACGTACAACTTCATGGATATCTATTTCAGCAAAATATTTACATTTATAATTTAACTTCGAATCTGTATCAGATAGTAACAAAATCAAATAATTAAATTGTATCGTCATAAATGACACGAGCATGCATAAAGACTGAAAGAATGCCTCTGATTTTTGACACGATGCAATGCAACAAAGGTCAATCTACGCCATGCAACAAAAGACATTAAACGCCGGAATAGCTGTAAATACACATATTTCAATTCCTGCCACTTGACTAATTGATTTTAGAAATATTTTAACATTAATTATTTATGAATATGGATCAAATAAAAATATATCTTTAGAGCTCTAATTCAGAGGCCCTTTGTTTGTAAGTTGATCTGTCACAAAAACTAAGTTTAAGAATACTTTTTGAAACATTTACGGTAAAAGTATAGAGAACATGTTTAAACCAAAAATTTCAAATAATATGCAAATTATCAAGATAATTGTAAATATGGATAAAGAACGATTGTGACTGGATCGTCATCTGATGTCACATATCAAAGTACATTTGTGTTTAAACATACATTTTGCAAAGGTTAAAATTCCACAGAATAATACTTGAACTAACTTGCCAGTCACATTATTTTTTTATCTCGAAGTATATCTTACAACCAATAAAAAAATACGAATGAAAGCATGATAAAAATAAAATACCATATCTATATGTATTTGTAAGTCCTTCGGCACGCTATACATAGTATGATGCTTGCATATAGAAGTCCATCAATTGATTTTTTTGAGCTGTTATGTAAGAGGTGCTATGTAATGGTCTGTGTCTACGATTTCTCTATCTATCCATCTCAACATGACAGCCACAACATTCCCCGTCTTATTATGATGAATGCACCTGATGACAATTGCTTTGTCTGTTTATAGAGATATGAAGCCTTATATTCTCTCGGTGAAATATATACTACGTTTTACTTGATTGCTATTCGCGCACTTTAAATTCAAGATGAGATTAAGAAAATGTTTATTTGTTTATTCCATAATGATATTCATGTATTTATTTTTATTAAAATGTAATAATGTTTTTTAAACACTGCCATCAAATAATCTGTACTTTTTTAAAAAACCAATTGCAATGTACTTCATGGGGATGCATTGTAATCAACATGAATTGTCGATTCACCAACTTGATTAGATATTCTTAGAAGCTCATACTTTTTTATACGCACAAGTTTAACTATAAGCGATATTTTTTGCTAAAATCAAATTCTAAAATATAGTAAATAAACTCCATTGAGTTTTGTGTGGGCTTTACAGTTTTCTTTTCACAGGACGCTCATGTAATACTAGAAATTGTATATATTTTGTTTTTTTTTATTTGGTACACAAGTTAAAATCCAGTTTAAGGTCTCTTTTCTTGAGGCGGAGTAGTTACGAATTGGTTTCTGCAGGTATTTCTACATTTGAAAAGGCTTCATATCTTTACACTCTACGTAGTTATATCGACAACTGATTACTTATTTGTAACCTGTCGAATTAGAGTTCCAGATAAATAATAAACAAATTGATGTCTTTCAAAGAAAAACCTTTGAAAAGTGCTGCCAAACTACAAAATACTCCCACATTTTTGAGAGGGAAATTGAGAACAGCAATGAATTTACTTTAAAGATTTAGAAATTATTTGTCGTAATTATACGTTGTAGTTGATAATTGTTCTATATACAGTTTGACCTGATGAAGGTACAAGATATTAATATAATAAATTCATTGCATTCCTTGGTAAGACTTTAAAACAAATGAAAATGTAGGCGGTAATTACACGGAATCTATGAAGTTAGGTTTCTATGACGTCACGCTAAACGGCTGATATTATCGCTTAGTATAATGTGTTACTGTACAGTTAATGCCGTTTTTTTCTAATTCATTTTTCTAGAGTCAATAGTTTTGATCAATATTATCAAGTTTACGCTATAAGAAAAAGTAAATTTAAGTGTGAGAGATAGGCTAACATCGGTGATTAAAGCTTTGTTGCATCAATTTAGTAAAACGCAAATTGTTAAGTTTGCAATTTCCAAGCACTGACGATTGTTTATTGATAAAAAAAATGTTCAAGGACAAAAATTGCAAGGTTTAACAAAGGCTTACTGCTCATGAAGTCAGACACCAAGATACGTCTGAACACGTTTATACTAAAGAAAAATTGAAGTTTTTAATAAAAGAATTCAAGAAATATAGTATTTTAAATATGAATTTCGAATTTCTATGATTCACGTGAAATGTGTTTTTTTAAAAAAAAAAAAATTAATTATAAATCCGAAAAATCCCAATATTAAATTAAAGAAGAGTTAACCTTTTGTGCAGAGTTAATGATCCTTAGTTTACAACCTTTAGGACAAAGTCACAAAGTACTTTCTAAAGTGCTGCTTATAAACATCTGAAGTCGCTTATGTAGGAGTATTTCTTTATATAATTATCAGTTACGTATATCAACATCAATCCATTTATATTTGGATGTACAAGAATACATGAAAGGTAACTAATAAGCTAACTTGTTTTCATATCAATATATGTATTCTCTTTCACGTAACAGTCTCTGTCGATGTTGTGAAATAGGACATATATTTAATTATCACAATTAGCATGCATAAAAGAACTGCTGTCCGCCCACAAAGGTGTTGGAAATAATTCAGATCATTCACCGTCTTCTTCAACATCTGGCTTTGGTGTGTCTAGCATCACCTTGTCTATAGGGTATTTGATGTTGGTCACTGTGTATGCTTTAAGGTCCTCATTACTTAGATCAATGAGGTCTAGCATCTCATCCACAGATTTACTGAAAAAAACGGAAAAATTGAAAAATATATATTATTCGCGAAAGTCTAATCATTATGAAAAAAAATCACAACACCCCAGAATAAAGGAACAGGTAATGGAAATTGCTTGATCTAAACTTAAGGTTATTGAATGTCATATAAGATTGCATGTTAAAAAAATATTGTCTCTGATAAAATGATGTTTCAATATCTGTTACTTTAGTTTCCTTTTTTGATTCTTTTATTTATTAAATTCCTGCATTTTGTTAAGACATTACTTTTTTCTCCAGTATTGGGAGCTGTTCATCTAGTTTTTTTTATGCCGACATTACAACGTTACTGCATTTAAAAACTAAGAAAGTGTGACATTTTTCTACGTTTTTCAATAAATCTTAAATGCAAATGAAAACATATTTTGACTTTATATATTATATTAATATTTTTATCCTTAATTTATATACATGTATATTATAATCATTTTCGCTTGTTAGGTTGAAACTAGACTTTATCATTAGCTTTTTTTGTATAGTCTAAAATTTCCGAACTCAAGAGAATAGTTAACAACTTTTTTATGCGCCCGGATTGATATATTGTTT
>PRKT01000132.1:387924-435424 GCA_003671525.1 Saccostrea glomerata | reverse complement strand
GATTCCGCTATTGCCGTCACTTGAGTAGGTCTCAAAACATCTGAAAAGAAAACGAGACTCTGTAAATTAAACAACTTTAAAAAAAAAAACTTTGGAATTGTACTTAAAAGGTAAAAAAAATATGAAAGAAATTTTAGATATACTTTAATATGCTAGACTTTAAAGTTTACCTTCAAATTGTGGAACATGGAAACTAAGTGGGAAAAAGGTCTTGTCATATGCTTTAACAGCCACTTTAATCAGCTGCTCGGAATTGGACTGCAGACCATTTAGAATACACGAATTTTTCTTTGTTTCCATTTCTGAACGTTTGGTAAGATTAGTCTGATCTACCCAGGAAATGACGTAAGACAAATGACTAGTTTTCTTGATTCCAGGGGGATGCCAGAACATCAGTATTTCTTTTTCTGAGAGCCTCTGTGCACACAGATTTCGAACTTCTAAACTATCCGTATCTGTCAAAGAAATTTAAAAACAGAAAATGTATATCTTCTTTATCTTATAATCTTTTATGTGTTTCTTTCCTTTAAAAATTAAATAGCAATACCTTTTATTCTCGCCTTGGTTTTAATTTTTGCATATACTGAACTTCCGTATGGCTTCCCTTCCTTTCTAAGAACCGGCGTTACATGGAATCTATAATGCGTGTTTGGTTCTAGATTTTCGAATTCTATACGAGTGTTTGGTTGGTATACTTCCATCACTTTGTTTGAGCCTTTGAAACATTCTATGTGAAACTGGATATCACTCTCGTGGTAGCGTGGTGGTATCCACTCAAGAACAACTTCCCTGGAGGAGTTTTCCATTATTCGTACGTCGGCACTTTTCATCGATGGCACTATATGGAAAATATTTAAGTTTTAATTTTGAATAAATATAAAGTAAAGGGCATATTTCAAATTCAAAGTTATTTTTGAAGTTCCCATCTTTTTAATTTTATTGTATAAAAAGAAAGGGTAAAATTCAATTGAAAAGATTGTTTGTTATGCATCATTTCATATTTCCTAGCAAAAGAAAACTTGGTAGTAAACACTGATACCTTTTGAGGAAGGAATATTAATGATGTCCACAAGAATAATTTTTGGCTTTTTGCCAAACTTTTCTCTGGTTTGCTTGTAAATTTCATGAAAGGTAACCATTTCACCATCACTTCCATAAAATCCATTGTAATCACCAAAACCTATGAGGACACACACGAACATTTCGAACCCGTCAAACATTTTACTTCTATCCAATGCTTTGAACCAGTCTCGCACCTTCTCTCTTGTTTGATTTTCCAATTTGACAACAGTTTTGAAACGTAAGACTTTGTCAAAGAAGTCAAAAATTTCTCCTAAATGAAATAGATGAACACATACCAATAAATCAAACCGTAAACAAAATAGATCTGGATTTAGATATTTAACAGATATAAAACACAAATATACAGCTTCCATGTAAATATTAAAAAAAAATTCAAACATAAATATTGTTGGATTGAATTAACAAATGTGCTCAGGTTATATTAATTTAAATGATTATGTATTCATGGCTGAGTGCAACACTTATACACTCTTATTTCTATAGGAAAGTGAAAGTTTGATAAATATTACAGTATAATTGGTAAACAAATAAAAAAGACATTTTTATTTAAGCCGAAAAAAAACTGATGATCGATTTATTTAACATAAACAGTACTTACGTGGTCTGATATTTAGCTCAGTATGCATCCCACCTTTACGGTCATTGACGATAATTGCACAAAGTTCTGAGAATATAATGAATACAATTGTAAGTAATATAGGTAAGGTTTGTAATGTATCTTGAATACAAAATATATAGGTAAATGTTCCAAGTTAAAATGAATATACGAAATGTAAACCATGTTTCTTATTTATCCTAGTAATAATATATATAAGAAAATGGATAAATTTTTTTAGTTATCATGAATGCAAAAAAATACGTTACATTTTTCAATAATTAAAGATTCAAGTTATATTGGATCATTTGTTTTTTGTGTAATTATATAAACCTTAACTCTTACTTCTTTGAGCGTACTCGACGTGAGTGTCGCTTGGTGATTCAACAGCTGAGTGTAATTCTTCTTTGTCGTTCTCTGGTGTAGGTGGCAATGGTTCTTATAAAAAATAAAGAAAATTTTTAACGAGGCCCAGGGGCCACATCGCTCACCTGAGCTCTGGCTATGTAAAACTAAAAGCAAAAACCAGTTAAGTATTGAAAAAATTAAATATTAAAATGGGTTCAGGTGGAGTCATGATTTGAACAAATTTGAATCTACACCACATCTCTCCTGGCTCAAAGGTTCTTGAGAAGAAGATTTTTAAAGATATTCCCTATGTATTTCTATGTTAAACTTTGACCCCCTTGTGGCCCCATCCTACCCCTGGGGGTCATGATTTGAACAAACTTGAATCTACACTACCAGAAGATGCTTCCACATGAGTTTCATCTTTCCTGGTCCAGTGGTTCTGGGGAAGAAGATTTTTAAGACATGCCATTAATTCATAATTATCTCCCCTTGGAAAAGAGCTTGGCCCTTCATTTGAACAAACTTGAATCCCCTTCACCCAAGGATACTTTGTGGCAAGTTTGGTTGAAATTGGCCCAGTGGTTCTTGAGAAGAAGATGAAATGAGAAAAGTTTACGACGACAACAACGACAACGACGACAGACAACAGAAAAATTTTGATCAGAATAGCTCACTTGAGCCTTCGGCTAAGTAGAGCTTAAAAGGAATTATGCATTCTATGAATACTTCATAAAATTTATTTGATTTACTAGTAATATACATATAGTGGAATAAAATTGGCACCAAACATTTCCACTTTGTTTTAATTTGTAGTCCGTACATTGCATTGGTGAGTTTTTGCCATTAACTGCATGTATCTGAATTAATGTTAAGTTTAGATTAAAGTCATTTAAGAAACCAATACCAGTTGTCACATTTGTTTGCTCTGATGGAGATATTATTCTCTCCCACAAGGCGGCAACCTTGACTTCATACTCTGTTTCCGGAGACAGGTTTTTGATGATGTAGATGAGTTTCGTGCTTTCACCTCTCCGCCAACCTTTCTGCTCTCCTTTCTTTCTCCATTGAACAATGAATTGAATGTCAGCAAATTCCTCTTTGGGAAATATTTCCCATGTTACTTTCACTTCTTTGACACCCGGGGTCACATATAGTGTTCGAACACGAGGGACCTTTGTCTTGTTTCTGCGAATTGGTTTCTTATCTGTAATAATAAAAAAAACAAGAGGCCCATGGGCCACATCGCTCACCTGAGAAGCTCTGACCATTCTGTTCTTTACCAGATTTTACCCTTGTTATACATAATGCATCCCCACCCTACCCCACTGATCATAATTTAGACATTTTGAAATCTACACTACCCCATGATCCTTCCATGGGCACATATGTTTCAGCTTTTTTGGCCCAGTGGTTCCTGAGAAGATTTTCAAAGATTTTTCCTATATATTTCTATGTAAAACTTTGATTCCCCATTGTGGCCCCGCCCTTCCCCCGGGGGGTCATGATTTGAACAATTTAGAATCTACACTATATCAGGATGTTTCCATAAAAGTATCAGCTTTTCTGGCCCTGTGGTTCTTGAGAAGAAGATTTTCAAAGATTTTTCCTATATATTTCTATGTAAAATTTTGATTCCCTATAATGGCCCCGCCCTTCCCCCGGGGGTAACGATTCCTACAATTTAGATTTAACACTACCACAGAATGCTTCCACATAAGCTTCACTTTTTCTGGCCCAGTGGTTCTTGAGAAGAAAATTTTCAAAGATTTTTCCTACATATTTCTATATAAAATTTTGATTCCCCATTGTAGCCCCACCCATCCCCCGGGGAACATTATTTGAACAATTTAGAATCTACATTATACTAGGATGCTTCCACATAAGTTTCAGCTTTTCTGGTCCAGTGGTTCTTGAGAAGAAGATTTTCAAAGATTTTTTCTATATATTTCTATATAAAACTTTGATTCCCCATTGTGGCCCCGCCCTTCCCCCGGGGGTCATGATTTGAACAATTTAGAATCTGCACTACCCAAAGATGCTTCCACATAAGTTTCAGCTTCACTGGCCCAGTGGTTCTTGAGAAGAAGATTTTTTAATGACCCCACCCTATTTTTGTCTTTTCTTGATTATCTCCCCTTGCGAGGGGATATGTCCCTTCATTTTTACAATTTAAATTTCCCTTAACCCAAGGATGCTTTGTACCAAGTTTGGTCAAAATTGGCCCAGCAGTTCTTGAGAAGAAGTCGAAAATGTGAAAAGTTTACAGACGGACAGACAGACGGACAGACGGACAGACGGACGGACGACGGACAAAATGTGATCAGAAAAGCTCACTTGAGCCTTCGGCTCAGGTGAGCTAAAAACAGAGGACGTCGTAATAGCTAGGTTTAAGATATATGCGTTCTCTTTATCAAGAAGAATCCCCATCTCTCACTCTTTTCACTATGGATCGTTCCAGTCTAACGCTATTCCAAATACAAACATAATGTTCTCTCTGATATGATTTTTTACTGAATAAATTATAAACGACGACTAGTCATGTTGCATTTGTATTTCTTAAAATAAAACATTTCCAGTAACTCACGATTGACTTCCTTTTTTTCCTTTAGCTGTTTAGGAGGTTGAAAGCGGCTTGGTCGCGGAGTTTGTTTTTCAGATGACCCCTTTTCTTCTTTGCTGATTGATTCATCTTCCACCAATTCTTCGTCTTCAAGTACAGTGTAATTCAATTAAAAATAAAGTACTAAGGAACTATAATACTGTTTATCATAGAGGATTAAATTTTAAAAAAAAATTAAAAAGGTCCAAACCAGCAATGATTTTATGTTTGTCTTTGCATGTTATAAAATAAAGGATATCAATATAATTGATTTACATGTAAGGTATGTCACTCGTGAAATTTGTTAAATCAAGGATTTTTTGAGAGGTATATTTTGGATAAGTACTCATATAGTGTGATTCAAAATCGCATGGATCTACGGTACAATTAAGCTGACCTTTTTGCACTTAAATTTTTAACTCTTTGGTTAGGGCCTAATTATTTTAATCTTTATCATATTTTATCAGATGTAACTATGACAATAGATATTTTATTTTACGTAAAATAGTTGAGTAATATTTATCATTGAACAATTCTTGCAAATAAATGCGCGTAAATTATTGTGTGACCTTTTTGCACTAAAACATATTGGGGTATTAAAAAAAGTAATTAGGCCAAAAAAAAAACTTTTACTTAAATCAAGCTTTTTACGACTTAAGTGCTGATCAGTCACAAGTATCGAGTACTTTAAAATAATGAAGAAAAAGTTTGGGTCAGTGATGTTAATTTTGAAATATTGGTCAAAATATGCGATTTTTTGGCGAAAAATTGTGTAAATCTTATCTTGACTTATTTGACATATCTTCATTTTTTGCAAAGTTTGTTGAAGGAAGCTGTACAACTTGTTCTAAAAATATAAATTAAGACCTATATTGAAAATTCCTAGCAATATCATAACGGAAAATATTCTCCAAGTAAAAGTATGTGAGGCTAAAGTTCCAAGATACCAAATTTGATAAATGTGCAGATTTGCAGAATTATCTGCCAAATATCCTTCCACCACAAGAAATAGTCCCTCATAAATCTTGCTTCTTTGTAGCTTTTTGGGCAGTTTTTTCGTTGAATGTTAAAACATGAACACTGCTAAATTTAGATATGTTTTAAAAATTAAATTTTAATAAATAGTTTTGAAGTTAGAGGTTCTGCGTGAACTTTTTAAAAAGCTGACGATTAACATACCTTAATATAGTTAATTAAAACAATAAAAGCGATTACAAAGAGTGACCTTTTAATTAAACTCATGGAAAGCTAACAATCTAAAAATAAAGAGAAGGAAAACGTCAATTACATATACATTCATTTCCGAAGTTAAGATTTTTTTGTTTCGTAGTGTGTTTTTCTTATGTTTGGCTTTATACAACTTTAGAATAACCTGCATTAATGTAAATATCAAATAAAAACCTGTCGAAAATATTTCTTTTGATTTTTTCTTGCACTGAGATATGCAAGAATTCTTCATTATTTTTGAAAATGTAAATTGATCAAATATACTTTATGAATTGAGGTGAAGCTTTCAGTGTGTGAAAACAAATTAAGATTATTAAAGTTTTTAAAAAGTCTTCACGTGATCTTTAAAACTATCAGTTTTCCTCATATTTCTTCTTGTTGAGAATCGACTAAGAGAGCAAACTTTATTTTTCTGCCAAACATGTCAATTATAGATTTTACTGATTAATTCCTCTTCTCATTTGCCACCATAATAACTTTTAGTAAATAAGAGCATTACTAAAAAATTGTTAATAAAAAAATTAAAACATTTCAAAAATCGAAAGCTTGAAAGATTTTCTTCTCCCATTTTTTAGTTCCAGCAAGTGTGAATGGTATATGTATCACATTAAATAATATCAATATATTAAAGTATTTTCGAGGGAGGGTTAGTTATTTATCAAAGAACAATTCATTGTAAAAAAAAAAAAAACAATCGTAAGACTGCCTCTATTGTATATTTTTCAAAACTTTCGGCATCATGAATCAATAATTTAAGTCTTTTTAAAATAACGACCATATTCAGCTTTTTAAAAATGATACTCATTCTTTAAAATATATGGGAAACCGAACAGTATTCAAGCCAAAAAGTCCAAAAGTCCATCAACAATACAAAAATAGGAGCAGAGCAAACACGGACCTCCAGAAGATCAGAGGTAGGATCAGGTCAGGTATTCATTATCAAAAGTCCATGAAACAATACAAAATAGGAGCAGAGCAAACAAGGACCTCCAAAACATCAGAGGTTGGATAAGGTATCCATTTTGAAATTAACAATTGAACTTCATAAAACTTCCAAACGTCTTAAACAAGATGGAATCTATAATTTCATTATTCATTCTGTCTTTTTGAATCGATCTAATAATCTTAAAAAAGAGTTATCGGATATTATCCTTTCTAGATTTGTATCTTTATATATAAAGAGTAACTTGGTTCACGCATAAGTAAAAATCTAAGTTATTTTTAGATAAATGTGTAATACATGACTAGATTAAGTTCTAATTAGATTTTATTCCAGCAGGCCTTCCATAAATCAGTTTACAAATATTATTCTGTAATTGATAATGATTAACCTTTGTGCTAAATCAAGTACTGTACGTTGGATATCAAATCTATTCACTGCAACTAAATTGCGATGAGTTAGAGGTATAAAAAGCTGTCTGTCATGGTCTTTCAGACCTCCTTTGATGGGTTTAAAGGGACAAATACACAAAACTACTGGGTGCTGAGACACGCCACAATTGTACACTGTGAAGATTGTATCTACACTCATTTCTTCTGACTCTTTTGAAGTGACTAGGTACCTTATACCTGAGTTCATGTTTGTCGTCATAAAACTTTTTTTTGACATTTTTTAAAACTTTATTTTAACCACAAATGAAAACATTGCAATAATTATTATGAATTAAAGGATAGAAGTGTAAAACAATAAAACAAGAACTGAATTTAAAAAAAAAGAGAAAAAAAAGAATCATGAAACATATATAGTATATATACAGTCATGTATTTCTTGTTCTTAAGATATGCTAACTAAAGATAAAATCATGCAAATTTATTTCATGCATTATGTTCCATGCATTTTTGTTATCATGACAACATACCGATTTTAGCTTCATCTGTCTCCATTCGAAGGACTACAGAAAATGTTTTAATTAAAAAAGACCTTAACCGAATCCATTCGAAGAAAAAATAACTGAATTCTTGTTGTAAGAATAAAAAATAACTTAAGAGATATTAAAAAAAAGTTGGAAATCGAACTTACCAAGTGGTAAAGAGGGCTATGTGTTCTGTTCTTGATGATTTTTTCAACAATAAATAATGGTTCAAACTTTAAAATGTTTTTATACTTAAGCATGCGGGTATCATTTAAAACTTAGATATTGGTGGTTAAAATTCAAAACAAATTACAAATTGTTATATCCGATTCCCGATACATGACACCGGTCATTGTTTTCTGTTCCAGTTTTAAACAAACATCAACAAAACTAGCTGACATGTCATATCGAACTGCTCTTTGTCTTTGAGTAGATTTTGAGGGGGTCAAACAGGGTAATTGGGAACTGGATGAAAAGGTCAGACCTAAAGGGATAGAAAGAAAAGGGAGTGTAAGATGGAAATGGGAAAGAGAGAAAAATAAAGAAAGTGAAAGGTGGATGGGGAGAGTAAGGGTAGGATTAGGGAAAACACCCCTTTTGTAAATTTCGAATTAAATGTTCTATATTGTGAATCCGTATAAACGGAGGTACCGTGTCGCATTTAATACCTCCCTGCTCAATGGCCGTGAGTGCCAAGTATAGGACAAAATTTGCAGCTCTCCACCTGGCGTCTCCGTATGAGTGAAAAATTCTCGAGAGGGACGTGAAAATCAACAATCAATCTGTACTGTCTACATTAATGCATGCTTTACTACGTGTACGATGTAATTGTGTTTAATCTTAACACATGATTACATGTAATTCCTTCTGGATTACATATACACACAATGCAAACAGAAGCTTTAAATTTAAAAAAAGCAATATTAACAATCGTTTTTGGACAATTAGCTTAAAAGTAAGAAAGAAAATTTAGTTAATATATCAAAAGGTCATAGTAACAATGTAAGTCAAAATAAAAAGTGGCTAAATTTTCAGCAGAATTTCCAGAAATATTTCAATCTAAAATGTCAAGGATGCATGCGCAAAGAAAGTGAAAATTAATATTAAGAATCTTTAGAATATTACATCATAAAATCATTAAATTAAAATTGTTTTCTTATATTTACCAAAACACCGATGTGAAAAAAAACACTTTGTTTTAAATGAGATGAAAAAACATTGATGTAAAGAAAAACATTTTTTTTTAAATTAGATGATATAACTTGTTACAAGAGCTTTAGACTTTTAATCCCTCAGTAAGATTTATATATGTAAAGCTACATGTACTCAGTAAATCAAACAAAACAGAAAAGTTCACCACCACTGCAGGAGAAAAGTTCTCTTTAAGATTCCATAAACTTTGCATTATACATCTTGTGCTTTTTTGAGAAGGAAGGGGCAATCAAATCAAATGATATTATTCATTAATATGATTTGTTCTAAACCATTTTAGTAACGATACCTGAATCTCTGAGGATCATTGACATTTCTTCATCTCTCCCTGTTAAAGACAAAATTAAAGGTTTATGTTATATTTTAGTATGAATATAGAGTCAAAAATGACCATTATATATCATATTTAAATCATAAATATAATTTTTTTCCCTATCATAAAGCTCATTGTTTTCAATAAAGTGATGGGCATGTAAAAAATGAATTTCTGAATTTGACTTATTTTTAGTATTTTACCTCTATATGTGTCAGGCAAACTTCCAGCATGACCTTCAAAGGAGTCTAAATGAGAAATGAAGTTAAATGAGTAAAAATACATAAACATTGTGCAAAAGTAAGAAATCTATTCATTGTTTTTTTTATAATAATACAGTTTAAATTTGTGATAAGATTATTTTCAAATATTATTGTGAATGCTCATTCAAAATTGGTTGTAGGTCTCATCCGCTAGTTATTGTGTTTATTATAAGATTAATAGCGTGTATATAAAAAAAACTCTTTTTGTGTGTTCCAGATACATGTAAAAAGTGTCGGAATAACTATTCAAAAGTTGTATTTCAAAAAAATTATTGACGTACTTTTCAAGATTTATTGAAGGTTTCATTAGATTTCTAGTGCTTGTGATTTTAAAAGTGAACATTCAATATGTAGAATATATTGTACCTTCAGGAAAAAGTTTCATCCGTCTAAATTTTCGAGCTGAAGAAAAAAAGAGTGATTCATAAGTTCAATAATTCTCTAAATAGGAAAGAACATCGAATTCGATATTAACCCTGAATTTGTCAGCATAATAAAACTCATGAGTGTTAACAGTGTATATTTTTCCTTTAGTTAAAGAACATATTTATCTACAATAAGAAGATAACGAACAGCTATCAATCTTCCATGCAGTTAACAAAATGAATCTTGGAAATGGTAAAAAAAATATCCTTAGAAATACCAGAGGTTTGATCGATAGGGAAGCCGGAAGGTGCCAGTTAGAAAATATTTTATTTAGCAGCTGCCAAATGCCGCCCGATAAATAGATCTTGCAGCCACCAGAAGGTTATCTGGGGGGCGCTATATTATTATCTGGCGGCCGCCAGATAAAATATTTTTTCTATCTGGCCCCAACCGGCTTCCGTAGATCAGTACCTAAGAGGAGTAACCATCCCTTGTAGACCGGCCATATTAAGATTCATTAATATAAAGCATAAACATCCAATACGAAACATGTGTGACAGAAATTGTTTTTAATTGGATTCCACTGGAATATATCGAGACAGCTTATGAATTGAAATTGTCGAGCTGCCTTTTCATGTCGATGTTTTATATAAAGCATAAACATCCAATACGAAACATGTGTGACAGAAATTATTTTTAATTGGATTCCACTGGAATATATCGAGACAGCTTATGAATTGAAATTGTCGAGCTGCCTTTTCATGTCTATGTTTTAAAATAAATTTTGTTCATTAGAATATAATATTAGGTTTTCTTAAAGAGGGCACAATAAATTCCATCAGAAATATACTTAATTGCTGTAGATAACCAGTCCTAAAATATAAACTTTCTGAATTCCATTTTGTAGTTCCTGCTGTCAAAAAATATTCACAAAAGGTATTCCAAAACAAATTGGCTTTTTTGAAAATCCACAATTTACATCACGTCTTGAATTTGTTGTATTACAAAGTGAAATTTTTTCATCAAAACACTACTCTTTTTCATGTTATATGAGAAATACAGACATCATTCTAAGTGTACGAGTATTTATTCCAAACATTATTGTGTTTATTTTATTTTGCACTGAAATCCACCTGTTCATAACATAACATACCCATCCTATCATTATAATAAATTCATTTTATTTTAATCTATCAAAGAATGTTGTAACTATCCATAATTGATTTTCTATGCACTGACCTTTTAGGCAAACAAACTTATTGAGTCTTACACCCCTTTTTCTTTCAATTCTCAATAGCCCGCGTGGCTCAGTGCTTAGAGCGTCTGCTATAGAGTCGCGGAGTTAGGAGTTAATCCTTACATCGCGGGTTCGAATCCCACTGTGGGACGTGGAGACCGGTCCTTCGGATGAGACCGTATAAACCGAGGTCCCCTGTCGCAGTAGGTGCTGGCACGAAAAAAATCCCTCCCTGCTCAATGGCTCTGAGCGCCAAGTATAGGACAAACTTTGCAGCTCTCCATTGGAAAGTGGTGGTGTCTTCATATGAGTAAAAAATTACCGAGAGAGACGTTAAACAACATAAATAAATCAATCAATCAATTCTCTATAACTTGTGTATTAATTCGATTGTTTCAATCTTTAACCACCTATGATCCAGTGGTTTGAGACGATCATACAAAGTTTCATATCATATAATATAAAGATAGAATATGACTTATAAACATAAACCACTAATGTTTTTTCTTCCTTGTCGACTTAATCCTTTAAGAACCATCTTAATACCTCTTGATCAAAGCATGTTTTTATTTATTTATATTTTCTATAACACATTTTTTACAGATCTATAAAATATATTTGTAATATTGTGTGAACAAACCCATGATGTCTTCTTATTTTTCCTTTGATCCTATGAACATTTTCTTATATCCTGAAAATATGAAAATATTACACTTTCATTCTTTCTGATTCTCATCCAAGTGACACAGACTAACATAAAATGAAGTGTTGCATAATCGATATAAATTAAAATAACTGAAAATTAAAATAAAAACAATCAAAATCAAGATAACCTGTACAAGATAATTACCTTGATTAGAATTTGTGTCTTATTTTCCTATTTTTATCCATATTAAACAGAAATTCATCTTTGTCAGAAATATAACGTCCCGCCCTAATTGCAAAATTTATCTGCTCATACCTTTTGTGTATTTCAACGGATAACACATTCGGTATTCTTCTTTTTAAAACCTTAGTGTTATCATTCGAATGATTGAATAAAAGAGATATAATTGATTACAGCAGCTTTTGTTTCTTCTTGCGTTAAATAGGACATCTTACAAATCAAGTATTTAAATTCCGCTCATTGTGAAATTGTTAAACAATCACACGGTTTATTTCGATGGGTTAAAAGGGGACTTTATGGCCACCAAACGTCCACATCCTTCATCATGTCGGCTTTAATAGATGAAGAAAATGATTACCCGGAGGACGAAGATGTGCTTGAGGCTTCACCACCGGTAAGTTAAAAAAATTGAAGTTGATTAAAGCAAACGAAATTCTAAATTCAGTTTTATCGAGAATCTGCGTAGTCAGAGAATGATTTGATGTTATCTGTATTACAGCCATTACAAACCCTGCAGGAAGAACCCAGCGACCTTATAAACCCAGGTAAATTTAGTGACAAGAATTTTACATTATTTTGGCCACAACATATAAAACGTAATAACTTATTTAAATAAAAATGCCTTTAAATTGTAATTGATTTATTTAGAACGGTTTAAATAATGAAACATTTAATCTTTTGAAAATAAATCTTTAACATTTACGTATGAAATGCTATAAAAACCAAGAATTTCAGAAACACATGTAAAAATGTAATCATAGGTGAGATTCTTGTACCGACTAATCTGAGGGCCGACATGAAGGCAACGGAAATATTATTAACATGGGGGCCACCACAAGGAGTGAGGGGGCTCATGTCGTATGAAGTGGAGTGGAAGAAAAAGACAGACTCAGAGTGGACGAAAGCGGTGACCAAGGATCATAGGTATCTTCTGAAGGACCTTCCAGAAGATACAGACTTTGATATTAAAGTTTCTGCGTATGAGAGGGCCCGCAAACCACCTCCACCTACGCCACCAGAAGAGGAAAAAGAACCGGTAGAAGAAAAAAGTAATGATTTTTTCATTGCAAATAATGGCGCTGCTTTTACGAACATTGGTTTTTATCTTTTTTATTTTTTTCCATTGTGTCTTTTCAGATCCCTTTGAACATATGACGCTATTTCCGGAGAGTAAGTAGCATACTTTGAAACTTTTGATGTAGAGTGTGTTCGATTACATGTAGTTGGTATTCGAAGTTGTTAAAGATCTATTGAAATCCCGGTACTTAAAATTGTAATTGTAAGGTAAGACGACTTACTCTTCAACATATAATATAAATTTTTCTAAGAAATTATTATTGAGGTAGAACTACTTAAAAAAAAAGATAAGGTAACTTACAAGGCATTGATTTATGAAAGATAACATACAATATCTAAACATACTGGAAGTAACTTGAATTGCAAATATAAATATTTTTGCATTTTCAAAACACTTTGTAAAACAAATATCATGATGATGATAAGTACATTTATTACATACTTAGTAATAAATACAGGTTTTTTGCATATGCGAGATGGCTAACGTCACAATAGCCATATCAGCCCTGCAGGGCTGATATGGATTTGTAGGGCTGATATAGGTTATCAGCCCTTTAGGGCTGATACGGATCAATATCACACTCCTAGTAAATTAAACCTCAAAAACAGTACTTGTGATCAAACACATATTTTGGGGGTTACATAATTCTCTTAATTTTAACTTTTTGAATGTAATGAAAATCTAACTGATAGTGATAAATAATAGATTATTTTAAAATAACGGATTGAGGACATTTGAAATAGAAGTGCATGCAGAAACAAACCGAAACTGTATGAGACGATAGACTGTGTACATTTTCAGAAGTTCGTGCATGATTTATATTTACTTATTTTCTTCTCAACTTAATGTGTTCTATATTTTATTACTAAGTATGAAATAAATATAATAAAACATACCCTTTTCCACATCACATCCTGTATCAGCCCTCGACCAATATCAGCCCTCGGGCCTTCGGCCCTCTGGCTGATATTGGTGTCTCGGGCTAATACAGGATATGATATGGAAAAGGGTATGTTTTATTCTCTATGTATTACTATTAAATGAGAAATAAATATTATATATGTTGTTTAGAGATATAAGAGATATTAGAAATGTGTTGCTCTTAAGTCCATCACAATGTTTGAGATAAAGTGGATTAATCTAACAATTATAGTTTAACTAATATTTATTTCTTAGATTCAACTGTTAGTCAAGCTGGAAGTGAGACAGAGTCATATACACGTAAGATTAGCTCCTGTCCTACAAAAATGTAATATATAGTTAAATATAATTACTAAAGTTAAATATAGAAAATCAAAGTAAATTCTAAAGTTCTTGAGTTACGTTTCATAGTAAATCAAAGTATCAATGTACTTACTACACAATGTGATACTAGTAGTCTGAAGAAAATTTAGAAATATTTATATATAACTATTGAGCTTTCTTTAAAGGTACTTGGACACAGATTTGAAGTTATTATTTTCTCTATAATATTACGACTTATATATTTTAATAGCATTTCACACAAAAATTAATTAAAAATCTTATTTCGTTTAAAAGATATTGAAATTTCAAATTTTTCGGCGGGTTTGATTGACATATCCTTGCACTTTCACAAATTTAATTTTATTCTTAATCCTTAGGAAAAGAGGCAATCTCGTTTTGTATAAATGAAAAATATTAATACTATAAGCCAGAAAATTCAGAGTAGACACGTTCGAAAGCAAAACAAACACACAATATATTGTCAGTCCGTGCAGTTGTGGTAAGCAGACTGTGACGATTGAACGCACCCGGTGAATTCTAAATATAAACAATAACAGAACTCGAGCCCTGTTTACAAAAATTGTGTACATAACACGAGTGTGCTCGATTTGCTAAACTGTTTACGCATCTCTTAGATTGGAATGACGATACTTGTGAAGGTGTTTTGCTTTCTAACATTTCAACTCTGAATAAAATTATTTTTCTTGATAAAAGTTTTAATATTTCTCATTAAAACACATCAAAATTGCCACTTTTCCTAAGGATTAAGAATAAAGTTAAAATTTGTGAAAGTGCAAGGATGTGTCAATCAAACCCGCCAAAAAATTTAAAGTTTTAATACTTTTTAAATGAAATAAGATTTTTAATTAATTTTTCTGTGAAATGCTATTAAAATATATAATTCGTAATATTATACGGAAAAAATGAGAAAATATTAACTTCAAATCTGTGTCTAAGTACCTTTAAACAACACCTCAGATGATACGTACTATTTATATTTTGTTTGTTTCTGTCTATCAAAATTACACATTTTAAATTTATTTTTTCTTCAAAGAGCGTACAAAAGAGCTAAACAAGATACTGGATGAACTTGAGAAAACACTAGAGTTGCAAAAACGTAAGTAAACAGAATCATAAATGATTCTATAAATGATTATGCACTTCTTTTGTATATACGCAAAGTGATAATTAATGCTTAATTATTTTGGTCTTAATAGATATCATAGTAAAACGTAAAATGTCACTGTTTTAGGTCTAAACAAAGGTGAAAAAATTCCCAAACATCTTCGATCTAAGATTCAAATGGGTAAGCCTTGAAATAATGTTAATCAAATACCTTTCAAACATCATAAACCTACAATGCAAATGCGTACATGTATACTGTCTTTTTTATTTTACAGATATCCTTAAACCAGTCAGGAGGAAAAACTGCCCAAAACGTGAGAACTTTATCTTTACTCTCATTTGATTGCAATAGAAAATTGCTGCCCAGCATAACAGTTAAGAATGACTTTGATTTTATTTCTACTTCTACAAAGTTATCTGCGATTTCACATTAAAAAAAATATTTTCTTTTCACAGGCATTCTGTTGATTATAACAAACGAAATGTTTACCAGGTCTCCTCACTTAACCTCAGCAGCTAAAGTTCAAAGTAAGGCACCTGTCATTATAACTGTTAATTAAAAAAAGTAACTGTTAAAATTGGTAACGTTTATTCGCTCCTTATATTAGGAAAACTATATTTCATACGCATTTTGAGCAGTGTGATGTTATAAGAATATAATTTTATCAAATGAACAGTATAAAAAAAAAAAAAAATTTTAAACATAAACATTTGTTAGAAATTAAATTGATAGAAACTTCTTAATAGCTAGTCTAGTTAAACCTTTCAAACAAGTATTACACAAAACACAATAAAAATTTTTCACAAAAGCAAAATAAATGATCTGAGATCTATCAAGTCCTCATTAAAGGATAATACATTTATAGTGTTTTTGCATGTAATTATATAGTTAAAACAATCCCAGACCAAGTGCTCAGTAATTTTATAATTGTGAAGAAATTGCACAGATCTTATTCATAACCAAGCATTTTGTTTGTTTGCATGATACTCATAAGAAAATATTAGTTTCAAACTTTCTCTTCGAATTTATAACCACGTGCCACGTTTACTTGCTAAATAATATGGAGGAGAAAATAAGATTTTTAAAAAAGTTACATAAAAGTTACAAAAAAAATTAAGGTTGTTTTGTTTTCTGAAACTAAGTATTTTTTGTAAAATAAGTTTAATTTGATGAGTTCAATTCGACTCTCATGCTATGGGTGTAAAACATCATAAAATTTATGGTTTTCCCCATATCCCTCTTCTTAAGTAATCTATGTTCAATTTCTCTAAAGATTTAGTGGTTTCAAAGAAGAAGCTATAAAATGTCCAATTGTTTTCGCAAGCACCCAACAAACGATAAGCGATGAACGACTTAAACATGTAGCAAAACATGTGTTTTTCATTGACCTGATAATATGCAGTGTCAATAGTAATCAAAAGTTGATTTTTGATTTACTTTCTCAAAACTCATACCCAACCCTTTCTTCCTCTTTCTGTCTCACTCCCTCATTCTTATACAATTTAGTTCAATATTTCAAATTTCTAATGCTAATTTCAAAGAGAATATGCAGAAATAATGGTTAATGATGGTATTCCATTTCATGGATTGATTTATTACAGGTGAAATTACTCGCTTGTTTGAACGCGACTGGAAAGTAGAAGGTGATTATGTTAGAAGAATAAAGAACGGCACAAGGGCATCAATTTTAAATGAAATAGACAAACTCAGCCAAAGGCTCGATTTTGACAGTCATAGGATGTTTATTTGCATAATTCTCAGTTATGGAAATCTAGAAGGATTTAGGACAATGGACGAAGAAATGATTGAATATCAAGAGCTATTTTCTTTGCTGAATGGAAAGAACTGGTTGCATTTTAATGAAAAACCTAAATTTTTCTTCATTGATGTTAAACCTATGAAGATGGAACGACACGGTAAAGCAAATTTATCAAATAATTTACTCTATAATAAAATTTAAAATTACTAGTAATAACATTACAAGTGAAGCAGAAAGGTCAAATTACATTGCGATCGATGTTAGAGAGTAAACTTGAGAAAAAATTCGTAATGATTTCATGGCCAACATCGACGAAAAATTTAAAGCTATGAAAAATGACATTGACCTAGAACTTGCAATACACCCAAAAGAAATAGAATCATTGTCAAGTCTGTTGACTCTATGTTGACCCGCATTGAGAAACTCGAACACTCTCACACAGCTGACCAGTCGTCGTTGCATTCACCTGAGGCCTGTTCAGAAGAGCGAGGGCTCGCGAACGTTCGCTCTGCTGAACAGGCCTCTGGGCATGTAAATTTGGAAACAATATATGTTTTACGTTCCTTCGTAACTTTTCACTTATATCGTGTAGCTGCAAATTGCCAATTTAGGGTTGCAAATTTAGACTTGTGCTTGGGACTATCAGGGAAGGCCTATGAGCAGTGAGGGGTCTTCCTTATACCTCCAATAGTATTTTTGGCGAGGGCTCGCGAACGTTCGCTCTGCTGAACAGGCCTCTGGGCATGTAAATTTGGAAATAATATATGTTTTACGTTCCTTCGTAAATTTTCTATTTCAATGAGATTCCACCATTTTTCGCACACTTCTAGTTGGATTAGAAGAGAAAAAACAAGTTTTTTTCATATATACTCGTATACTGCCGAAATATGGCTGAAATATGGCGGACTCGGCGTAAAAAAAACCAATAATCAATCAATCATTTCATAAGATAATTTACAAGTACAGTATACTTTCAACACAATTATAGAAGACAGACTAATATAAGTCTAAGGTTATCTTTTTCGATCTCATTTTTGAAAAATATCCAAAAATAAAGAAAAATATTTCAGAAAAACTTGCAAAGCATTGGTGAAGGTGGAAAGGTACATGTATGATGGTTGTCGTTCCCTTCTCAGACACCGTTCTTTTTGCTTTATTCAAGATTGCCCATTATATGCATTATCTTTAATAAATATGAATATTGCAAAAGAGTTTCTATATATATTCCTCTTGTAAAAGTAAGTCACTTTTAAAGGCACTGCTTCTCACAAAAGTACATTGAAATAATTGTTATGTTCGAAATCATTGGACACAGGAAAATTATTTTTATACATTTTTAGCATTTCAAATTTTCACTTTCTCGAAGTACTAGAAGGTAAATACTGTTTACGTGATTTATGTGAATAAATTGTTTCAATTTAAAATTCAGCTTAATTAGCTATGACAAATACGTCTAGCCAAAATGCCATTAGAGTTTGATGTTCTTATTTCGTTGAAGGCCAATATCCTCAAGACATTCATGTCAACGAACGCTCTCAAGATGAACTGGAGGTTACATGGCATCCCCCGAAAGCTTTCCAGAACTCTAATTTAAACTATCTTGTCAACTGCTACAAAGTTGATGAACAGAAGATACATACTAAAATTCACGAAGTCATTGCCGATTCAACTAAGTGTGTTCTCGACCATCTTGAAAAAGAGGTTACTTATAAAATTAGTATCTGGTCAATACAGGCTTCAACACAAAAGAAGAAAGGGTTACCTAATCAGACAAAATATAAAATAAAAGAAAAAGGTAAATTAGAAAACATTTAGCACAGATATTTTGATTCAATATAAGCTTTACTTTTCAAACACTGTCTACATTATAATGGAAAAAAAAACAACAGAAACACATTTCATTTTAATTAAATTAACGATATAAGCTATATTAGACACTGAACATGTTTTCACTTTGGTGACTTTAAATATTTTCTAGTTCTAACTGATCTCTATTTTTTTATAGCCGAAGAACCCGAAAAGTTAAGAGCAGTTTCAACGTCGTATGATTCGATAACTATTTACTGGCCTCTTCCCTTAGAAGGACGACAAGCACACTATTATGCCAAATACAAGGAGAAAAAGTCGTCAGATCCCTTTAAAAGAACTTATTTACTGTTAAATGAATCAGAAGAAAACCAAGTGCATATTCTCAATTTTTTAAACAGTAACACGGAATATGTAATTAAGATATTTGCTGAAAGAACGAAGATTCTGAATGAAGTGACGGCGAAAACCTTACCTAAACGTAAGTATGAAATGATAACTTCTATATTTTTATCAACGTGTTGCATTTGTATTCATTATGTAGCACAATAAAAAACATTGCATCATCAGATATATCAAAGTGTTCAACAGTGGAGATAATTTTAAAAAAATGATATTTTAAAAACTTTTCTATAAATCTAAAAAATACAGGTACATTCATGAGGTAATTTGTGGTGCGTGGAGACGATGAGATAAATAAAATATATAATATTATATTGTTTACAAAAAGGGAAATGAAAGGAAGTGGATTAAACGATGTTGAAAAGAAGAGAAATTCATCAAAACCTTATTTTTTATCTTGCAAAATTTGACAGTTTTTGCCAAAATAAAGAATTAGAAAGTTTTATACATTCAAGAATTATGATAAAAAAATAAAAATTACATTGGTTTTTAGCTCAAATACGTTTAAGTTAGCCTCAAATTATTTATTGAGATATTTTAATAACAAAGTAAGGTATCAAGGACCCACTTTGTATTTGAAATCTGCGTTTTTATTAGATCAGCCTAAAGAACTTCGGGCAAAGCGTGTAACTCCTTTTGAGATTGAGCTAAACTGGGAACCCCCCAATACCGCCCTAAGAAGGCTATACACGTACACTATTTCATACCATTCCAAGAATTCCCAAGTAAGCACAGTGCAGACTAAGAGAGAAGTGTACGTTTTGAAGGATCTGGTTCCTGATGTTGTGTATACGATTTGGATAGCTGCCGAAAAAGAAGGTCTTAAAGGAGACCCAACAGAACCTATAGAATGCCACACTCCACGATGTGGTAGGTGTTTTTCTTTATCGAGTTAATGCAGTTTAATTTATCCTTTTCAAAAGTATTTTAATTCTTTACAAAAATACAAATAGGTCCCCAGAATCTCCAAGTAGATGCTCTGGAACGACAGGTTCGAGTTTACTGGGATGAAGCTGTTGTACCATCAGAGACAGAAAGTCTAAATTACAAAGTGTGTCTCCAGAGAGAGAACAGTCGCGCAATAGAAGGTGAAATACTTCGTACCCCAGAAGCCAAATATGACTACGCTTGCTATTTTCGAGATTTATGGACGGATACAAATTATACTCTAGTCATGACCACCATAATAGATGAAGGCGACTGGGATCCGCCGACTGAACTTCAAATCAAAACGAGAAGAGGTGAGAGAGGCATTAGTAATTTTTTTAAAGTAAAATTATATAACTAAATGTTAATCATTAGAAATTTTCCTGTATACAATGTACATGTATATACTAAGTATGAGACAGAGAAAGCGAGATAGTGGAGAGAGAGAATGGGAAAGAGAGATAGAGGGTATCTTTAATACTACTATATCAAATCTTTTTTCTTTATCCTCGTAAGATCCACATATAAGTGACCTAGAACCCCATGATAATAATTTTCTGGTTGCTTATTCGAACACACTTGGAATTGAAGTTGGTGAAAAGAAAGTTGGAGGAATATTTTTACCGACACTTTTAGAGAGTCTTCGAGAACATTATGACTCGTAAGTGAATTTTTTTTAGTTATAAAAAGGAAATTGAAAATTTAATTGACATAACTGTGCATCTCAAGAATCTGTAACAAACTTATGTTTGAAAGTTGTGTTTAATTTGATGATCACGTGTAATTTGCAGGAAGAATATCGTTGAAATCATGGAAATTGTTGATGAGGCGGTCCAAAATAGAAGTGCAGTGACTGGGAAGATAAAAAAGGTCATAACAGTGAACACACTGCTTGCCCGTCCGAGATTCTAACATATCGGTCACCTTGATTTTACATTGAATACACTACCCTATCGGTCGCCGTTTCAACAAGTTGCCAAGAATAACATTATTGGAATTATGAGACATTGTATACATAAATGTGCTTTAAACACCATTTACTGAATTTACAGCAATCCATTGCAATTTAATATATACGTATATACAGTATATTTTAAACAACATTAGAGAACATTTTAATTTATTTCGCCCTTCTCCTTTCACATACTTGTGTATAATAAAACAATGTTATTAGATTTAAGTTATTGTTTGTTGTCAATTGCAAACTTCACACTTTTCTGCATTCTGTCTCAATCTGTTGATTTTCATCCTTATACACATACACAGGTATTGATAGGAAAGTAAAGGCGTGTAAATGTTGAAGACAACAATAAGTAATCATATTAACTAATCAGTGAAACAAAATGAATCATAAACAGGGCATCAACACGGACACCTGAACATTTAAGTAAGAGGTGGGATCAAATATTTGGGGTGAATGAAAATTATAGACGTGTGATCAGGTGTTTGAGGTGAAAAATCGTTCCATATCGACCTGTGACACCTGTCGTGAGCTGTAAGTATTGATCATGTCTATGGAGTACTCGGTAGTCAAATGAAACAGGTGAAGATAACAAACAGGGATCGATCTAAAATATATCTATGAAGAGAGCAACAGGGGTCCCTTGGAAAATCCAGAGGATGGACCATGTACATAGGAGGAGAAAACATTTTCTGCAAACCGGTCACCCCAGCCAGGAGACTTATGTGCCGATCCGGCAAACGGAACTCTCTTAGTCAAATTCAGAACAAGAACATGGCCATAACAATTGGTATGAAACATGCCCAAAACAATTCCCAGTGATAGACTGAATCTGCTACGTGTAACGAAGAAGTCAATAATCATAATATGGAATGTACAGTTCCAATTTACAAAATTTATTCAATCAATCGATCAAGAATATCTGCTGACGAAGAGTGTTTCCCCATGATTCTCGTTGTTTGATACTTACTGCAGTATTTATTTATGAGTACTACCCAGTATTAAAACTATTAATAAAAAAATGATACTGACTGATCGCCTAGCATAAAAAGGCGTCAGTCTTTTGAGTATATATTGATGGCGACTTAAAAGGTATCTCGTCCTGTAATACGCCTGGTCATGTCGACAAATTGAATACAGTCTCTAAAAATTTCACTTTTGGTCTAAAACCAACGATTCATACATAAAACATTGCGAGAATGTGAAGCTTTCGATTGAAGATGCATTTGAAGATGTCCTTTCCGATTTCATGTCTTCTATTTCAAAATGTTTTGTAAAAAATGTAAAACCCCTGATTTTAATGGCGAACTCATCTTTAACCAGAAATCTTTAGGTAAAGAGATTTGAATTATATACCAGAACTTGGAAAAATCTGAACTGAAATTTTTGTTATGTGTTCAGCTGAAAAGATTGTAATCTTTGTGGGCTTATTTATGTTGGCGAATTTAAGGGTTAACTTTTCAAATTTTTAGGCATATTATTTTAATTTAACAATGGAGATTAGTGGCTTCCATACAAACACGTTTATTCTATTTATGATAATAAATTATAAATTTTATAAATAGAAGTTAGAAAAGATATGGCATCATACTGAAAGCCGATCATTTAGAACACCTTTTCGGAAACAAAAATAAAATTAGATTTGAAAACTAGACATGGCCAGGCCATAAGAATGCAATGACGTTGTCGATATTGTTGAGAATCTTTTCAGTCCACAGTGTAGCAATGTGAATGTGATGGGACTTTTAAACAATGAGACGTAATCGTAGTCATTGACTTTAGTCTAACAAAAAATCTATTTTAAAGATGTCCCCTTTATTAATGATACCTCATGATCATAGAAAGTTAGATATTTATCTCATTCGCACTAAACCCTGTCAATTTGAATTTTTTAATAGCCTATTTGAAAAAAAAAATCAATGAAAGTCCATGTTTGGATTCTTCGACTCCAAAATATAGCTCGAATCTGTGATAATGTTTACAGCAAATCGAAGGTGTTTTAATTGCCAAGTCTATGGAAGAAAATACTGCTAATTAAATTCACCCTCTTTTCTCTAAATTCCAATATGCAAACAAAGGAAGTGATGCGGTTAATGTAACGAGTATTGCTTATTACAAAAGGGTTCAATCTTATATTCTCTCATATTTTATTCTGAATTGAAGTCTATGGTTCAGAAGTGAAAAGGAATAGGGAGATAACAAAATCATCATGTATAAGCTCATTCCAACTGAAGAAGCGGGTAACAATATTGTATTTGTTTCTGAGGCAAATTATCTGAATTGTATTTTAAGAAGAACTGTGATTTAATTTTGGAAGTGGTTACGTAAATGTTGCGAGAACGAAATATACAATTCTCAACAAATCTTATGCGTGAAAAGAAGAAAACACTTGCCGTGGTCTTCAACTCAACATTTAGATATAACGACGACGTATTGTCAATGGTAATTTCCTTTCCTACGTCGATAATATATATCCTGGTGAGCTTGAGATAAAAGATACCACAGAGTCTAACACATCTGTTTCATACTTAGATATTTTACTTTTAAAGACGTTAATGGTAATCTAACAACCAAGCTATATGATAAACGTGATGACTTTAATTTTTCTATCGTCAACTTCCCTTACTTATGCAGCAATATACCTTCATCACCTTCATACGGAGTATATATATATCTCAGCTGATTTGATACGCAAGAGCATGCTCTATGTATGAACAATTTCTAAAACGAGGTAAATTATTGACAAGCAAGTTGATGAAACAAGACTATAAGCAGTCTTGTTTTAAAGTCATTATTTCGTAAGTTCTATGGTCGAAACCTTGTCATCAAATACAATTTATCATTTAGTCAAATGCTAGCTGACGTTTTTCTTACTAATTGTTAGTCCATTCTTTATACATTGAATTGACGACGGATTTTTCTGTTATTTCCCGATAATGACAAGGAGCACACGGTGGGCAGGGGATGCTCACTCCTCCATGGCACCTGATCCCACCTCTGATGTTTTGGAGGTCTTTATTTGCTCTGCTCCTATTTTGTATTGTTTTATGGACTTTGATATTGAATACTGTTCATCATCTCCATATCCTTCATCTGACGAAAATACACGAGTAGACCTATCAGAGAAAAATAAGAAATAGATATAAAAAGTACATGGTGTCACACTTTTCATTATTTATTTTATGGAATATATTATAAGTTTAACTAGTCTAAAAGGGCTAAACCTGTCTCGTTTTAGGCACATTATAACACGGCTGATCTTTAGTAAGTGTCTTAATTTGAAATATTTTGTATAAATCATGTATATGTTTAACTTTATATCTTCAATTGTTAATCATTCTTTTGGCAATCACTGATTATAATTATTGTATATATTACAGGGAAAGGGTTTTTTTAAGTTGTAAGAACTTGTAACCAATCCCTTTGAATAAATTATACAATAAAATATGTTCAAAACGAAAAACGTCTGATGTTTCAAGGAGGTTAGAGTTTTCTCCATGTCCATAACTTGCATTCCCTAAAAAAAATTAATAAATAGTTCTTTTTTCATTAAAAAAAAATCTTCAGATCTCATTTTTGCTTGAATGTATAAAAATACCAGAATTATCAGTATTTTTTCAATGTTTGTTGTATATTTTTAATTTGAATAATTTTCTAAGTATTGCAGAATATGTGTATGTGTGTAAAACTCTCAATTTTTTTTAGCCTGCCAGGATTAAGGTTTTAATAGATCCGCCTCCAAGACAGCAAATTATAGGATATATTCGTGTGTTCTGATCAAACTTAAGTTGGGTGTTTAACACTGTTTTATTAAGACACCAGTGTAATAGATTATGACCAAATGATAACTTTGTTAAATCTGTCTGTTCCATTAATTACAAATTTTACAGTTGGTTAAAGGATATTTAAATTACAACAGGCACGTCTTTGATTTGTATCTAGTGTAAACAAAAGACACACACCTATCGAATAGGAAAATTTGCATCGAAAAATAATGTTTGAAAATGTAATATAATTGCATTTCATCTATTTATTTACGCTGTGCTTTAAAACAAAATGGACAAATAACTTAATTCTGGAAGAAAATTGTGTCAATCGACCTAGGCTGAAAAATGATGAGGGTATGTAATTATTTATTGCCAAGACATTTTGTTCAGTTTTTAATGAATGGCTTTAATTTCGCGTTGTAATCATTCTTAATATGTTAACAGAGAACCCAGGAAAGATCTAAAAGGCACAGACGGAAAGCAGGTGCGTGGGAACATGGCGACCACTATAATTTTTCTCTATTTTCAGCATAACTACTTACAAATAAAGTTAAGATTTTTACTGTAAATAATTTTCATTATACAAATGTCATTTTTGTTTATCGCAGTACTCACCAATGGCATTAGGATATCCGTTTTATTTTACTTCATTCACTTACTATATAATTAATTGATATTTATACCCTTCCCTTTCTCCACGTTTTTGTCAAGACGCCTCACTCGCATGCCACCCTCCACCCCACCCCAACCCCTTGCCCAATAATTTGTATATAATGTCAAAGTATCAACATATAATGATGAAATATCATATCAATGTTCCATAGTTAAAGAAGTAAAAGTACAAAGTAAATGCATGGAAATCACACCGTGCTTATCATAAAATCTAGATGAAAATGTGCACGTGGTAATAAATATTTTGATATTAAAGGTTATTATTTTTAATTTATTTTAAAATACGCTTTTTAATATTTTGAAGGTTATTATCCTTATTTCATATTACTATCTAAGTATTTTAATAAATGATCTTTATTTTTTTTTAAAAATCCTAAATTGTTTTCGGCATATTTCTTCTTGTTTGTCTACTTACGTAATATGTGATATTTAGCATGCAGGTGTCTGAACCTCTTGATTAGGACAGTGAAAAAAGTACTGCTTAGAGAAAACAAAATTCCATTTTTAATAAAAATCAAGGTGCATTTACCTTTTCTTCACAAAAGAATCATATTCTGATAAAAGTGGAAAAATGAGAGCATTAGAAAAAATATTTTAAAATGTAATTTGAAAAGTTTGGAAACCTTTCTAAAATTCTTCAGAAATGATAAACTTTTTAATAATTTATAAATCCTAATAAAATATATTATGATGGTTATCAGAATTCAGGGAGTGATTTTACCATAAACAAAATCCATTTTCTTTTACGTGAAAAAAAGAATTTTTTTATGTGTGCCAAAAAAAACTGCATTTTAAAACTTTATCTACATGATTGCATTTGTTCTCGACAAATCAGAACCATCAGACATGTATAAATTTAATTGATTTATTGTATGTTGTTTTACACCCCTTTCGAGAATTTTCACTCAAATTATAACGAAATGATATTTTTTATAATGCTTCATCAAGCTTAAAGTTCACCTAGCTGTTAACAATCTATATTCATTCAAATTTAGATTCTGAATATTATGATTTAATTTTAAATTTTAATGATAAATACGATTAAAGTAGCATAAAAAATGAAAATAACTTCGACCCTATTTATTGTAAAAAGTTTTTACCTTGACAGTGGATGACTGTGTTAACTGTATTGCATTAAGTCCCTTATCCATTTCTAATATAATGAAATTAAAGGAAGCAAAAATATAATGTGTATAGAGAAAATAAAATACCAGTAGTATTCTTTGTGTCTGATATTAAACGATATGTTCTTACTTCCCTTTTCTTGTTTTCGTTTTCTCTACTACAATGTATCACAGTCTAATAGATGAATATTCTGTTTTTCAGATGGTCTGGTAGAAGGTTTTGTACAACCAACAAAAATAAAAGCATTCCTAGGAGCAAACGACATCAAAATAACATGGCAACCTCCCCTACATACCAAAAGAGGTACCATGATGTATCGAATAGAATGGCGGGAAAAAGCTAAACCAGCAGCTGAAACAAATAAGGCAGATACCAAAGGACATACTTATGTAATCAAAAAGCTTATGCCAAATACAGAGTATGACGTCAGGTTACTTGCCTATGTGCCTGGGTCGTTACCAACCGAGGAAAAAAAGAAAACGGAAGGTACTAGTATTTTTATAAATGTATCTTTTGCTCGAACAACTTCTTAAACATTGCAATATATGAACAAGTAGTTTTATGATACAAGAAAAAAAAAATTTCGGATAAAATCAATGTTGATCAAAGCGACTGGTCATAACACAGCTGATTGGACCAGTCGATAGGGAATGCTTGCTCCTCTATGGCACATGATCCGACTGTAGATGTTTAAGGAGTCCGTGATTTCGTATGTTCTTCTCTGAATTTGTATTGTAGTACTGAATTTTTGAGTTAATTATTCACTGTTCATTATCTTCAAATATCATGTACATATATGAGGGTTGATCCAAAAGATCGTGGAATTTCTTCATATTTTTTTTTATTTATAAGTGATATTGGTTGAATATTACAAATTAGCACATCGACACTTGTTGAAAATTTTGAACAAAAAACATTTTAAATACTCTATGGCAGTTTCCATAGAAACGGTTGTTTGGAAACTGTTTGGATATGCGGGATAGACATAAATGCGCTTATTATGATTTTACTTCTTAAAACGTGAAGTAAGAATAAAACCGCCCCATGTGGTATATAAATTATGTCATCATTTCGATTGCTTGATCTTTTATAAACCTTTGGGTGAGAGTTGTACTGGTTTTACTAGATATTTAGTTTATAAGTTGATGATTTATTGTTCATCTTTAAGCTGTTATACAAAGTCATAAGTTTTGTGAAATGCCCGGGATCACTCCTATTTTAAACGCATGTGATATTGACATAGGCTGGGGAAAATGCATTTACTTACTGGTTTTTCAGTGGCATAAGAAATTTAAGAAAATAGAACTTCCATGGACGTTGATTAAAGGTGTGGCCGCCTTTTGGAGGCTCTGTTTTAAGTGTTTATCCCCCTAGACGAATTAAAAGCGTTTATGAACGTTGTCGACTAACGTACTGTTCTTGACATTGCTACTGAAATTGGAACATCATATGGAAAGATGGGGAGTATTTTGAAATATGAGTGAAAAATGAAGATATAAGTTGGTGCACGAGGATACCCAGGTTTTTCTTCAGAAAGAAATGTAAAAAAGGGCAGCATTTCGTAGAATTAAATAAATATTCGAACCGGACATTAGGGTCAGATGCTTCTATAACATGACGTGACATATCTAACTTGATGTTACTTCGAAGTCTCCCCCGCGCCGGGTTTCACAACTATCCATTTTCAGAAAACTCGTGTCACCTTATAAGTATTTAGAAAGTGGTGATTTTTTCCAATATAATATCATTACATTATGTTATAAATATGCCTGTTGTTTGATTTCATCAAAACACGATAAAATTTAAGAAAGAAATTCCACGAACTTTGGATCAACCCTCATACCTACCGTATAATTTTAAAAATTTAAAATCAATAATTTAAAATAATCTACAAATATCTTCAGATGTAGAGTTTTATTTTTAATCCATTTAAGTTGCCAAAGATTTGGTTCAAGAACCAGGTCAAAAGATTCCTGCAGGTAATTATTTTTTCTTTAATACATGTAATTACATTTCTTATGAAAATTCTGCTGTTTGTTTTATTATATCCTTGAAATATAAGGCTGTAGAAAAAAGTAATTAGAGTTCAGTAAATACTCCGCTATAATTAAATTTGGTACTTAATCATAAGACCTGAGTTCTTTAGAAAAGGATTTGCGAGATTACTCCTTTTTTCTTAACTGATTTCAAAGGTATGCATTTTAAAACATTACATTCATAAAGGATTTTTTGACAGCAAAAGGAAAGCTTGATGAAAAAGGAAATATTTGAAAAGAAAAAAACAACAAGAATAATCTTTTATATCGAATAAAATACGTAAGGCCATCATTTAACCAGTCGCCCGGGGAAACTCACTCTTTCATGGCATTCCAGTTGACTTTTGGATTTAATTACTGTTTGATCTTTCCATATTTTAGTACCCTTTAGTGAATGTAGAAATATGGTGTCTATCAACTTATGATCTATCTATTTTACAGTACAAACCAATATGAAATATGAGGACTTATTAATGTTATTTCATGTTAATTATAATTTGCTAATTCCCTAAATATTATGCTCGAGAAAAGGAATTCATAACATCATTTGGGGGAAGGGGTTAGTAAACTCGTATTAAAAGTTATATTTAGACAAAAATATCGCATGACAAACAATTGTGATGGTAACATTTGAAATTTAGTTTATCAAGATTTCTTTATGAACTCAAATTACGAATCAAACCAATTGTCTGGCAAGTTCAATGTCATTCACCATAAATGCATAGACCCTAGAAATCACAAAGAAAAATCTCTCTAGCTGTTCATAATTTTTTTAATTTTCTCCATCAAATATTTTATAGGATCAAAAATTGCTCAAGCAGGAACAGACCTGGCTATTATGAAGGGTAATATTAGTTTTATATTTGCCTTTGTCCATTTTATAAAATAAAAGAATAAGGATACGTATTTAATAAATAAAAAATAAAAAGTAACGCACAGGTTGTATGTGTCTTTCTTGCTTCTTTTTAACTGATCTTTATTGTTAACACTTTTTTTCTGATTTTAGCTAGGATTGAAGAAGTGGATCAGATAATTAAAACAATGCCTAAACACGCGGAACAAATCGAAGAAGGTATACGTTTTTCTGAAAAATATGAAAGTAAACAGATGGAAACATCTCAATTGAAGCGAAAAGTAGGAGAAACCCTGTTAATTCATAGAAATGAAAAAGTTATAATAATTTCAATAGCAATACTTTTTTATCCTTACTGTGTGTACTATTATGATGTACAGCGTACATTGATTTAAAATCATAATCTTTAATAATTCAATTCTAAAAGAACAATTAATACACACATAGTTTTTTAAATTATCTCAATATTTAATAATTTTTTCTTTCTAAAAAATATTATTGTAGATTCTGATAATGAGAGCACAATTGCTGGCAAGCGGGGTAAGTTGAAACTCATGCTGTACATATGAATGATTTAGATGTGGATCATTTTTATCATTTTATTCTCCTTTTGTTTGGTTGTATTTTTCAACTTTTATAATTTTTCCCATAACATTATATAAAAATACAACAAAATAACAAATAAAAGCCACAAACAAGGAAATTTAAAGAAAACAAGTCAGAGATTAAAAGGAAATAGATTAAAAGACAAACAGATAAGCAGTCAAAAGAAAAAAAAAGGAGTCAAATATCGAAATATATAAATATATAGATATGAAAATAAAAAATAAACAAACAAATCAAAATGCTTTCCTGGCAATAAATGCATTGATTCCTTACATAAGTACCTTTCATTATTTTAAACAAATCAAAATGCTTTCTAGGCAATAAATGCTTCAATTGATTTCTTACATAAGTATCTGTTCATTTTTAACAAATCAAAATGCTTTCTTAGCAATAAATGCATTGATTTATTACATAAGTATCTTTTCATTTTAAACAAATCAAAATGCTTTCTTGACAATTAATGCATTGATTTCTTACATAAGTATCTTTTCATTTAAACAAATCAAAATGCTTTCTTGACTATAAATGCATTGATTTCTTACACGAATATCTTTTCATTTTTACCTGCAACCTGTAATCTTTGCATTAAAAAAAAAAGATTTGTTGTCATATTTCCTTTAATTTATTTCGTTTAATATTAACCCTCCTTGACATAATACACTCAATTGATTTTGGACTATGATCATACTTTGTTTTTTTTTTATAATGATTTCAATCACGTGTATAGTTACGTTAAGTTTTTAAAGTAAGACACAATAAGTAATCATTATCATTAATAGTTACAGTGTAGAATGTTGCGATTTTTTGTTACAGCTAAATATAAAGAATCCTTTACTGATTCGATCTTGTCGCATGTTTTCCAATTTGGATTGTAATTTTTAAAAGTTTTTTTCTTGATTTCTGCATTTGAGGCTGCATTTCATTTCCGGAATTTTTGGTAGTTATCAACTTTTCATTTCAGACATATTTAAGTTTTCATTTCCGACATTTTTTGTTTTCATTTTCGATAATTTTCAAATATGTAGTACCTATAGCAACAAATTTGATAACTTTACGTACGAACACTGGGTTTTTTCTGTATTCGGAAAAGATTCAAATGCATTTAGTGTACACATATTTTTGTCTTTTTTGTTTTTGATAATTGTGGTTTAAAATTTATCTTTATTATGTATTTGATTGGTCGTTCATTTAGAAGTTGTGTTCATCATCCTTAATGATTTGTTCAAAAAGAGTAAGCCGCTTCCTGTCCTGAAGAAAACTTTAGGTAACTGCCATTATTTAAGGTTGTTTGACGATAAAACAATAATCTCTACATCCTGTTTCGAAGAAAACATTAGGTGAATGACTTATTTTATGATAGCTAGATTTTTTAACATTATCAAGTTTTAAAAAAAATTAAGATTACAGAGAATTGTATGATTCTCAGTAAATGTTCAAATAATTTTGTGTTCATTCTATTTGATATTCACATTTAAAGTAGAATATTCTGATGAATTTTACAGCTAACCTGTTAAAATTGTTTGAAAGAGACATGATAGTTAAGGACGACCTTATAGTTAAAATTCACAATGGCGGAAAAGAGGACATTATTCAAGAGCTACAGAAAATCACGTCAAGAAAGGATTTCATTAGCTACAATATGTTCATGTGTTTTATCGCAACTCATGGTAATTTGGATGGGTTTAACACGAGTGATGAGTACACAGTTTCTTACAAGGACATTTTTGGACTAGTTTCTCAAAAACACTGGAAAGATTTCTCGGACAAACCGAAGATATTCTTTATAGATACTTGTCGAACACGCATGGACAAAAGAGGTATTCTGCTTTTCTTATAGCAAAAAACAAAAACAAAAACAAAAAAAAAACACGAAATATATAAAATCAAATCATGACTACATTTTTCAACCATGAAATAGATTCCTATCGAACCCATATTTTTGCACCAATTTTTACCTGTCGAAAAAAGTTTTTAGATAGATCCTTTATGTTTATTCTAGTTTTATTCACGGTATCGTTCTTTTTGTAGGACTTTACCCAAAATCTCTGCAGATCGAGGAACTTTCTACAAATGAATTATCTGTGAAATGGCTGCCTCCAGAATTTTTTGAGCATTTTGAATTAAACTATTTAGTGAACCTTTACGAAATAGATGGTAACAAAGTGTGGATCAAAAAGCGAGAGATAGTTTCCCAGGAACCAAGTTGCTACTTAAATGATCTAAATGCCATGACAACTTATAAAATAAGTGTTTGGCCAGTGTTGGCAAAGTCACAGAAAAAGAAAGGCTGGCCAAACCATACAAAATACATCATTCGAGACGTGGGTAGGTTTATTTTCTTCATCTTTACCACCCACTGATATATTAAGTCTATTACTAATATCATTAACCACGCAATTCATTTGATATTGCTTTCATTATTCATTGACTATCAAAGTCTGTTTAAACATTTTGCATGATAAAAAAGGATATCATACAACCAGCGAAAATCCGATAATTCTCTAATCTAGTTAACACAAATAACTTAATTTTGCAATGCGTCATTTGGTTGGATAAAAATTTTAGTTCATATCGTATATCCTTAGTTGCCTTCGTCACTATGACTCAAACTTATGCTGTGTATCGGCCATACGTGCAATCTTCAAAATTTGGTCAAAGTCAAAGATTACAAAAGACAGACTGCCAAGCAATATATGTACAAAAGTATTCAAGTCATGCCTCTTACAGTTCACGAATATAAGGTGTAAAAGTTAGACAGACGGTCAAACAGATATACAGACAAATTGGCAGACACTGTTTAAAGTGGTCATAAATAATCGCTTTTCCCTGTAATAAACATGTTCAGATATAATTTGATTATTGTATTTTCTTCTTCAATACGCCATTTTCAAGGGTACACTTTCTAAATGAAGAAGAAAAATCTTTCAAACAGTTGTGGTTGTCTTTTTTCATCGCAAATCATTGTCAAGGCAAGTATAATAAATTGTTTGTACAAATCAAATCAATTGTATGGTATCTTTTGTTTTGCCTGATGTAGTCATTTCTTTCAAGGAAAATGCATGCATCTAATTCAATAAATATGTTTACGTTTTCAAATGTGTATTCAACTAAGAGCAAATTCAAGGTGAATGCCCTTAAATGTATGCCTCAGACTCCACTCAAACAATATTGATTTCATTTTTTTTATTTTGCGCAAAACTATTTTTTTTTAGAGTTCGTCTTTCCAACACTGTCTGGACGTTTTAATTAGATGTAATTTAGATGCTAAATTTGATATGTTGGATCGTAATGGAAACTCCAGTTTCATAGAATGTATTGAATGTTATATTTTTTTAGACAATTGAAATATTTATAGTGAGTTTTATTAACAATATTGCGGTGGACTTACGATATACAGGTGACTATATGTACGTAAGTCTAGACTTTTTACCTTTCATCACCAACGACTGTACGTTTGTCCTTTTATTCATATCTACAAATGAAGCTTACTTGTTTAAAAAGTCTATGGAGTCATTTACTCTACGTGCGTCGATGTTTCCTTTAAAAGCACATTTTTCAATACACTTACATGTATATTATACCCTCTATATATTAGTCCAAATTTCCTTAAAAATCACTAAACAAATGAAACAAAAAACCAACAAACTTAAAGTGTTTACCCCTAAAGCTAGGAGCCAGCAGCAACTTCATGTATATACAACAACAGCTTTTATTATACAAAACTGATTTTGCAGCTTAAGACAATGCACTTCTGGATTATTACTCACATGGTTTGCGTGTCTGCTCATTGTTTTGATTGTTTGATCGTTCAACTGTTTGGTAAATCGTAGACATATTTCCAGTATGTCAACATTTCTTGTCCATCTTCCTATATAATTTGATTGTGTAGGTTATATAATGTGATATCAATAACTTCCGTTGGGGGAATAATATTTTATTATTTTGAATTTATGAATAGACCTAGGAATTCATGTCCCCCACGAAGAGTTAAATTCTATTCAACATGTATGTACATTCCTCAACAATAAAGTCAAATTTCCCCGAACCTGTATGATTTCCTCAAACCACAAAAACTTTATCAAATGAAAATAAATAAATTTTACAATAATTTGACCGTTTGCCGCCAGACGTGGTTAAGCTGTATGGTAACCTTTGATTTGAAGGTTCCTAAATCGTATTTGATTTAAAACATTTGAAACAATATGAGGAAAAGTGAGAAAATATAATTTTTTAGAACGGTTGTCTAGTGCCACAATGATATAATTCAAGTAGAATTGTTCAAAACGTACAAATACATAAGAAAAATGAGACAGACTTCTTAAGTTTTTCAACCGTTTAGTCACTTATTCAATGCTATAGAAAAAATTACGTTCTGATAAAATTAGCTTTTTGTTCGTGTAGTTTTTCATTAAAACTTAAATCTTTTGTTTGTTTGTAAAGGTTAAGCAGATTTTTCATGTGACAAACATTAACCCACTGTTCTTATTTATAATATATAGTTAATATAAGATCTTTATTATCCAAATGTATTTCGTATTAGTTACATGTGTATATAACCTAAGATTAAATCTCTACAAGCACTGAGTTAAAAAAAATCATAATATTTATTTATTTGATTAATTATTTTTACTTTTAGATAAAGAAACTGAGAAAAACATTGAAATGATTCATGATTCATGAACATACAAACATTTAGAAATGAAAATCCTCTACACAACTAAATATAACAAGTTTTGTATCTACGAGAGTTGATCAAAAGTAATGTCACAACTTAAATAAAATTGATAAAAGTCGACATAAAATAACAAAATTTTATATGATAAAAGCTGTATTTATTTCTAATCATATATGAAAAATTCAAATTTACATGATTTTATCTTTCCAAAATATAGGTTTATATACAACATGCGTTCAAAATATATTTACATTTGCAAATGTTTGCCTTTATATAACACTATTGGAACAAGGCGTTTTTATTTCTCTACAAAACACGTTTGTCTTGTGACCATAAATTGATTGTTTTGTCATAAGCGATCTACGTAATTTCATAGTGACGTCATAAGTGATCGACGTGTTCAACACATTCAATTTATACCGGTACCGTTAAAATTCGAAACATTAAATCCTCAATGGATTTAAAACTTTAGTACTTTATTATTTGTTGTAAATCAATCACGAATGTGAATAATATAAGTAATAACTAAAGGTATCATTTTTCGGGCTTAATGGGATTGGATCACGTGACCAACCTGTTTTACATCCCAATAAAACTCAAAAAATGATACCTTATTTCTTAAATGAAATAAATTCAATTAAATGTTATTAAATGAAAATTTCAAAATTATTTAGACTTTTATATGTGCATCTTTTAATAAATTACATTTGGTAATATGACGCCAAATAAAAAAAGATATGTACACTTTGCCATTATTTTTGGATCAACCCTCGTAGATATTTTAAAATCAATGCAGATTGTATGGATATTACGGTTTACAAGTCATTTGATTTAAATTCGGATCCGTTAAAGAGCAATATCACCTTCTAAAACAGGCAATTTTCAATGTAAATTGATAATGCTTTGCTCTTCAATATAAGAAAAAAATATGGGACTTTGCAGTCCTTTTATTTCAAATTAATTTTTTCAGAATATTTCAGTAAAAAAAAAGATTAAAGATTTTTTAAACTATGGAGCTTGTTCTCAGTAACAAGAAAGATTTTACCTTAGTATCAGTTACCTTCAGATATTGAAAAAAAAATTCAAAAAGACTAGAATGATGTTTTTGATAAAACTTACAGAAGAAAGAAGGGAAATTCAGACGGTGGCATCATCCCCTCATTCTGTGACCATATCCTGGTGGTTGGATGATGAAGTGCAGGATCAAAGATTTACAGCTAAATGCAGGAAGAAAACCGGAGGAGACGAAATTTCCGAAGAGCTAGATACCGTGCCCGGGAACCAACAGACACATATGATTGACTACCTCAGTAGCAATACTGCCTACCTCATAGGAATATATATCGGATCGGTGGTTTATCTCCCAGAAGTCGAAATTAGAACAAGGGCCAAATGTAAGCATTGTTACCAGTGTTTTATCATTTTCTTAGATGTGCACTAATTACTTTGGTTGGGAAAAAATAATTCATAATATGATTCTGATTTAAAATTTTCAAGATCTGTGACTTTTACAAGTGAATTTCTTACTTACACTATTATCTTTTCTATATGTTAGAAAATGCAGGAAGGTATATCTAAACGAAAAAGCTTTCCATTTTATTTCATTTTCTTCTAAAACAAAACATCTTTCATATCAATTCACTTTATTACGTAAGACATGCATCTTATTGTATTCAATTTCAGTGCAGCCACAAAACCTGAAATTTGAAAAGGTGCAATCATTTGAAATTGTTGTTTCCTGGGAGCCACCGCTCCAAGAATATCATGGAATATCCCATTACTTAGTAGAATATAGATCGAAATTTATCATTGACTTCGTTGAAGTTCCGGTCAAACAAATATCACTTAAGTATGAATGTAAGCTAACGGAAATGGAACCGGATGTTTTGTACAAAGTACGAGTTTTTGCTGAAAAAGACAAAGAAAAAGGTGACCCGACGGATCTTATTCAGTGCCGAACTCCAAAAGTTGGTAAGTAAATCAAATTAAAAGAAAAGAACTAACTTTACTCTCTTTCTCAATTACGACCAAATACCACTCTTAGATATCTTAGAATTTCAAAACGCCACCTAAAGCTCATTGAGGTGTTTTCAATTTCATAAACACTTCGGTTACATGGAGATCCATTTTTTGTTGTTTAACTATCCCTTATAAAAGAATAAAGAATTTCAATATTTCAGCTTTATTTACAAGGCAAAATATTCTTGAAAGGAATTTATGTACAGTTTTTGATACTTATCAAATTTAGGTCCAGTAGATTTAGAAATAAAAACGGACACTTCATCGATATCAATCTTATGGAACGATGCCGTGCTTCCAAATTCAAAATCCACAATAACATACAGACTGTCGTTACGATATGAGGGCCTTCTCCTAACTAATGGATCTGTGATTCAGTCCAAAAAGAAGGACCCAGTTCACAAGTACAGCTGTAAGTTCTCAGATCTCTGGACCGGGACACAGTACAAGTTAACAATTCTCACCGTCTCAGAAGAACACGTTTGGGATCCACCGATCATTATGGATGTTAAAACAAAAAAAGGTAAAATGTATTACAAATAATATATAAATTTAATGTAAGACTGATTTAAAACAGAAATATTTTTTTTTAATCTAAGGGCAATTCTCTGTAAGCTCTTGGAACATTTTAGGCATATTTGATCAGTGATTTTCCTAAAACGACATGCATAAGCAAGTCTTTTTCTTTAACCATTTTGATAAGTGTATTGACACCAAAACAAGCTTTCCTTTTTAATTATATTTCTTATAACTGCATTTTAGAAAATGAATCTCTTGTTCAATCTTTAATATTGGTAACGTTATCAGATAGAAACAGAACAAGCTTAGAACCCAGGGACAGTAATTTCTGCATTGTGTACAGCGAATCATTAACCGGAACAGGCAAGGGAACAGACAGTTGGTTTATGAATTCTGTGATAAAGAATATCAGGAACAGATACTTACAGTAAGATTAACAAAATACTAAATAAAGAGGTCTCTTGGCAACAAAAATGTCTTAAAACTACAAAAAAGTTTTCAACAGAAAAAAGTCCGCAGAACATTGAACCCCACATGTAAGGCTTTTTGAATTTGATTGCTATAAAAGTAAAGCAACAATCTGAGCCATACCCCTTTAATTTTAACTAATCTTTCACGTGCTCACATTTTCAAAAGAAATAAGTCTTTTCTTGTTTTAATCTCACAAGCACTCATATTTTTCAAGTAAATGAGTATCTCCACTACTTCTTTTGTTTTTCACAGGCATAACTTGGATGATATAATCGGCTTCATTCTTGAGGATATTCCGAAGCGACAGAAGAAAAAACTCAGAGACCCCATTGTTATATCTACTGTCAAATCCAGTATCACAATCTAGAAATAACACGAAATTCAATAACCCTTTTGTAATCACTATTTAAACCATGCAGATTGATACATTATTTCAGTCTGAGTTTTCTTTGTAAGTTTTTCTCATTTTTACACTGGGAACTCTGCTGTGCTATTTAAGACCTCTATTTATCATATTAGCTATTTTCTGTTCATCTTAAATGATCGAATTCTTGTTGAAAAATTCTTGTCAAATACATTGGAGAAAAAAAATCATTCATTCTTTTCATAATTTGTATGATCAATTATTTTAATGTATGATCATTTTTTATCTTCTATCATGTTTTTAAACTTGCATCTATTTAATAATTGTAACCGATAAGCAATTCCAAAATCTGTACGTTTCAGTTTATGGAGTTTAAAATCAATGTTTCCTTTACAAATTACAGCGTGCACAGACACTTGCAGCTATGATAGGAGGGGTAATCAAAAAGTTCGCGAACTAATTGAATAACTTCCATAAAAGACACAATATTTGGTTTCAATGTTGATTATATTTCAATTTAATCCACTCCGATTTTAATGCACATCAACCACCGTTCTGCGCATGCGCGAATCACGTGATATTGGCGGTCACGTGACCCCTCCGTAGCGTTCTGTCACAAAAGTTGAAAGATTTTCCTGAGTTTTATATTTCTTTCCATGTGAGTTAATCTTTAATGACAAGAACAGTTCATTTGTCAGAAATGATCAAATCTCGGCAACAGAATGGATGGATAAGAATATCCTTTCCAAAAATAAGCATGGCGACCATTCAAACACAAATCTTCTGTCTCCGGAGAGACGTTTATTCAAAGTGGATAGAGAATGGGTGCCTCCTTTTTATCATATCCAATATGTTTAAAATCTAAAGTAAACGATATCTTAGGTATTTGATAATTATATTATTGTTCAAATATTCAACTGTTTTTCAAAGTGTAAATTGAAGGTCTTTGATAGCAAATTGCTTTATAAAAAACACATATCTCTTCAAACTTGATCTCACTGGGCAAGATGACAAGTATCATTTTTAACCATCTGACTTCCTTCACTAAAATGATCGATTCAATCATTAAGTAATAGTTATTGTATATTTTTTATGGTGTATCCTGAGTTATTTGGACGAAGGGCGGTGACGAGTGCGAAGCACGAGTCTCCGCCCTTCGTCCAAATTAATCAGGATACACCATAATAAATATTCAATAACTTTCTTGTATCATGGCCAATCAAACGTCATGTCACAGATTTTCAGCATGATTTTTAATTACACCAATAGAAAATATAGTTTTTGTCAGGTGACCGCATGGATAATCTCTTATTTTTAATAAACATTTTACGTGCGTGTGTTCATGAGAAAGGACGTCGGATAGCAGCATCCCAGCCCCCCCCAAACCCCCCTCCTCCCGGATTTCCTTGTCAACTGTTTTGGAGGCCCCCTTTCTTTAAATGTAGCTACGGACTTAAAGTGGCCGAGTTGTGATTCTGGAGGTGTTATTCTGTGCATGAGTGCTGGGGGCACCGACCTGGAGCCCCCCCCCCCTTTCAAAAATTGCTGGATATCGATCCGCCCCTGGATTGTTAATGAAATTCACAAGAAAACCTTTAGATATCAAAGAAGAAAAATTCGAAGTTGAAGAAGGTAAATTCAAGTGTTATTGGAAAATCAAGAAAAAAAAATACCCGTTGATCATTTGACATATTCGAGCGCTGTCGTATTCACGAATTTAACGCTGTGTCAGGGTCAACAATTACTCTTCAACTGTGGGTGCAGTACAGCTTAAACCCTATATTACAATAGATGGGATATTTTAATATATTTCTGTCTGGAATTCATGTCAAGAATTTAATTTCTAGTTACTGTGGATTAATATTTGAAGAGATCCGTAAAACATTTCGTAGTTCACTTAGGGATATATACGTACTGTAATTTATGTGAAAGACTTTTATTTCACTTGCAGAAATTTTGCATTTGTATATTACAAAGCCCATTCATTCTGTAATTCAGATTCAATATACATGTAAATTAAAATGATGAAATCGCCTTGGTGTTCAATAATTTATTTACACGGCACAGTTTTGGCTGGCTCCGCCCATCGGTGTATCTCCAGTTATTGTACACTTGACTTCAAAGGAAAAACACCGCAGCCATGATACAATTGAATTTATAGGAACTCATTTATCTTAATAAACTGTGTACAAATTATTATATGATACTTCAGAGGGATTTCTAAGATAAACAATTACGGGGGGGGTAAATGTTTGTGGATTTTGTGGTTATCATCCACAAATTTATAATTCTACAAACAATTATTTTGTCAATATTTTTATTCTTTGAATATGAGTTACCCACGAAATTTAATGGAATAACATGGTAATCAAGTTCAATTTTGCCGTACAATTTTACTATTTTTGTTATTTTTCATTTATATTCATGCTTACTTATAAAAAATATGCTCATAGAGATTACTTTGAACATTGAAATAATCATGAAAACATACTGAATAAGTTAATTTTAATACCTTTAATTATATATTAGATATTATTAACAAGCTTCAGAACATTGACACATACATGTGTTAATGAAAATCCACAAAATATTGTGTGTGTATTATGTTATTGTAGAATTGATATGGCATGTTTGTTTATCTTATTATCAATTTTTTAACAGGCTTTTACACATGAGTTATAACACATATCTTAATTTTTAGTTTCTAAACATGTAATTCTTGAATTTTGGCTCAGGTACAGTAAAGCATATTTTTTGTTCAAATTTATCCAAATATTTTGTTTTATCATATCAAAATAATGCTTGGAATGAGAAGGTTTTAAAGAAATATACACTTGCAGTTCTTGATTAGAATTTTTTTTTTTTCATCAATCATAAAATAATATTAAAACTCCATTCTTTTTTCAAACACGAAAAAAAGCTTACACTTCATCAGTTATAGCTGTTCATGCAGTATCAGGTCTTTTTAATTTAAACATTTTGTTTGCATCTGTAATTAATGGAAAGCAGGGGAATTTCCTCATTTATCAGTGTCAGTCTTCTATTATGCAAACTGATCAATTTGATAAGGTCAAAATAATGTTTCATAACATCACATGTACATGCACACCATCTAAAAATGAAAAGTTTGAGGGAAATGTGTCTGCTTTACTGTCTGCTTTACTGTCTGGATAAATAATGAAACACTGATTCATTTGAATAACTCCATTTTATAATTATTTGTCTGGAAGAATGATATTTCTCTCAGTGTCCAGTGAGAAATTTAAATTGACTAAGTTATGAAGGAATCCATGTATCTTTACCTTCAGTGTGATGACTATTGGGACTATTGACTATTGGGAGATATATTTAACTCTTGCTAAATTTAAATTGACTAAGTTATGAAGGAATCCATGTATCTTTACCTTCAGTGTGATGACTATTGGGAGATATATTTAACTCTTGCTAAATTTGTTTGCATTGAAACTTACATAGTGACGTCATTTTCACATTGTGACGTCACAAACAAGGAGAAACACTTAATTCAGCATATGCTATTTATAGACCTTGTTTATGGCAATGTGTGTTCCGAATTTCATTCTAATCTGAATTTAAAGTTTTTGTAGATATAGGAATAATTCGCGAACTTTTTGATCACCCTTCGTCGTGATCACGTGATCGCTCTGTAACCAAAATCTAAAAAGCTAAACGCCACAAGATCACTAAATCCCGAGACAATGCATTACATAGCATCCAAGTTGTTTACGGAGCCTACACACTTTTCATAATATACAGAAAGATTTCTCACCAGACTAATGCAAAGATACATATGTATGCATAAAATATGTTATTTTCGATTGATATATTTATTATTAACGATGGATTTTCCCGTTATATCCTGAACATGACAAGGAGCACACGGCGGTTGTGACCGGTCGGCAGGGGATGCTCACTCCTTCATGACACCTGATCCCACCTCTGATGTTTTGGAAGTCCGTGTTTGCTCTGCTTCCATTTTGTATTTTTGTATTTTTATGGACTTTTGATCATGAATACTGTTCGTTATATCCATATGTTTCATTCCATGATATTGAATTATTAGATCTTTTTAATTAAAAAAAATCAAAGTAAATTTTAATATTTGGCTGAAATGTCAATAATTAGAAGTCATCTAATAAATTTTGAATGGCTGTATCCTTTACAATTATAACTGCAAGTTGGATCTGGATTTGGATTTGCCTTTTCCTATGCTGAGATCGAGGTACAGAATAATAGTAATCAAAATATATAATTAAACAAAGCAAATAAAGTGTCAACAAACAAAAGACCAACCAAAATGTTATCAAACACTTCTGTTGAACAAAATAAAGTGCTTACAAACAATAGGCCAACAAACAATATGGCAATAACACTTGCACTTAAGCATCCACCAATAATAGTGATCACGTGATCGCTCTGTAACTATAAGCTTAACACTGCCAGATCCCTAAATCCTGAGACAATACATCACATAACATAAAAGTGCTTTACGAAATAGCCTAAGATAATCAATACGGAGTCATTCAAAAAATACGTAGACAGTGTTTCTCATTTTATTATCTTAAGTTTAAAGATCAACAAATTTTCATATGTAAAACCATTCATTTAGTCGATACAAGTATGTGAAGTTCATACCATTTGATTATATGGAACTCATATTAGCCAATTTTAAAAGCAACATGTTTTGTCACTACGCAGTATGGTTAACAACTATGTTACGTCAAAAAACTTTACAGACCCTGCTCCGCGACCCCACTTTTGCTTGATGCATCTTTGATAATTTTGATAAATATTCATGATCATATATATTCGAATTTTTCACTTAAATTATTGAAATCTGTTGTTGACATATGTGTAGCAAAAGTTTGGTTATAATATGACGTTAAATGAAGACATTACCAAAGAATACGAACTTCTTGAATGACCCTCGCATATGAAAGTCATAAACAAAATTTGGTTAAATATACTATTTCAAATTATAATTATAATTTTATTCACAAACCAATACTGAAGAAAAGTGGCAATTTTGTTGTATACTAATGAAAAACATTAAAACAAAAATAAATAATCTAGAAAGTTCAAAGTAAAAATGTACGTGCAATATTTTGAAGATAGTTTTTGTTTAAAATAACAGATCGCAAATTTTATATAAAATAAATTTTCTGAAAAAAGATAGGCTATTGACGAACCAGTTGATGAAACATTTATATGTACATTGTTTTTAACTGTTAAAAATTCAACATTTCCCAAATTCTATGGTCGTTACATTAACCTTTCCTGCAGATACAATCTTTCATTCTGTTGAATTTTAACTGCCGTTTTTGTACTTACTGTTTCTAAGCCATTATATATTACACACTTAATTGTGCACGGATTTTGTCATTTACTCAATCATGACAAGGAGCACACGGCGAGTGTGACGGGTAAAGAGGGGTTGCTCATTTCTCGATGGCACCTGATCCCACCTCTGGTGCCTTAGAAGTCTGTTTATGCTCAGTTTATGATAAGTTTTACTTTAATTGATTGAGCTTGATTTCTGTTCGTTACACTAGTATCCATAGTTCATACAATGGATTTACATGTAGCAAAGACACTTTTGAAGAATGGTGTAACTTACCGATGCAGCATGGGAAAACACAGTTATTCACAATCCCGTGGAAGATTTTACTTGGCTTATGAAAGAACAAGTAAAAACAAGTAATAAAAAAGCAGTAAAGATCTTGGCAGAAAGCGGAAAACAGGATTTGTTCGTGAAAAAAGCAACCGCAGTATCGTCGAAAAACTACAAAAAGAGTACGATAGTGTGGTTCTGTTTGGCTGATTAAAAAAAATTGAGATCTTATAATGAAATTGATAACAAGCTTTTCGATTTAAGGAAGCAACTAGGTCTATATTTTATTGCACAATATTGTACATTCGAGGGAAATAGAGGTTACTTACTAATAAAGCATTTATTTAAAAGAATTTTTTTAAATCACATATATAGTACAACTAAATTTCTAGATAAGATTCGGTTATAAACTTGCCTAATTAAGGAGGGACTTTTATCATATTTCTGCTTAATGAATATGATGTTATTAATTAAATCATAATAAAAGTATTCAAATCTGTTATACATGTAAATTTAAAAACTTCTGCTTTGATTATGTGTGCATATAGGGGTTTGTGTATACATAAATGTGTATATATTAAAGCTGAATACAGTGTTTATTTAGCAGTTTGTAATTCAAATTAAACGGATGCCTAAGAAATGAAAAACAAACATTTGCAATCAGAGACACGGGCTTCTAAATTCATCAATAAAATATGCATATTAGTCACGTGTAGCCTTAATTTAAATGGAATCGTAGCACCCCATACAAGTACGAGTAAAATATATAAAGACAATACAGGTATTAGAAATAATGTTGCTTGAAAATGTCAATATATTTGTATTTTTCAGTTTCTTTAAACACGGGAAAAAAATCTACCGCATGAATTTACACATATTGCAGGATCTTAAACAAAAAATTCTCTCCTGCTTTTAGAATTGACGTTGACATTAATATTGTTCGGAATACCTAGTTTTTGAAAATTGTCTTGGAGTGATGTTTGTAGGTGACGTCACATACGTCTGTATCAACGTCACAAAAATTATTATACGTATGTCGACAATCAAAAAATTTGAAAGGGTGTTTGTCACCAAAATGCAGAAAATACTTTTCAACATTTTCTTTTTAAAAGATAGTGCATAAAATATTTTCCTTTTAGTTATTGCCTGAATATCATGGATTTTTGTTTACCCGAGATCTCACAAACTCGGTCGTCTTTATCGCACAAAGACCTCAGGCGGGCATACTTCCCTATATGAAGTCAACAACTTAAAATTTATATCTCATGAAGTTGTTTTTCTATTATATAATTGAATATCTATACCTATAATTTAATAAATTTTACTAATTTTGTTTCGAAACACCTGCAGCAGCGTTCATGCTTTTTCCGGGTATGAAACAATATTTGAGATCTGTATTTAAATTTCATTCTAATTATAATTCACTCTAATTATCGTCAATTTAATGAAAAATCTACTTTGATATTTGATAAACAGCCATGATAAAGCAAAAATAGAAGAAAACGGCCGGTGGTCTTACGGTCGGAGGATCTAGGTTACTGGCATTTGTTAATGAATCTTACAACAAGCAATCACTTATTTTTTTGTATTATAAAACGTCAGAGTGACTCTTTCAATGTAAGCTTGATTAAAGTGATACAAAAGAAATGAGATACTATTACTAATTAAAAACAAAATGTGTGTATCCTTTCCCACCAATCTATTATGTTACTGTTATATAAGCTATTTCTTGACTTTTTCAGAATGTGGGATAAGGCAAGCATCGAACCTGATGGTTAAAGAAAAACAAGTTGATTTACAATACGTTTATATAGGAATAAAGTTTTTGATGCGAATATTCATAGAAATAAGAGTATGTAATTTATAGGTTGAGAATAAATCTATATATCAAAGGACTATAAGTAAGTTGTAATTCAAGTAAAATCGTATTCTCGCCACTCAGAGCATCAAATGTACAGACTCGAAGTAAAAATTGTTCCATAAGTGGGATTTTTCTTTATGATCACATAATGTCATCCGTAACTTGCACAGTTTAGTTACTGTAATTTTCTTATTAACTTTTCCCTGATCTACGTTCCTTGGGAAAATGGACGGATTTTTCATCCCGCCTTAGATCCTATCAAAATTTCATTGGAGGAAAACAATATGTAAGGGATCTTTTATCTCAACATCGAACCTGTGAAAGAGTGTACATTTAATGTGGACAAACACATTTAGTTATGAAGTTAATGACTAAATCTTGCTACCGGTAGTAAGTTTTGCTTTATTGTTCGGTTCGATTGGATGTTGTTACACTGTAAACGTCCTTCTCGAGATATTTTTACTCAGAGGGAGACGCCACAGCTTGCCGATGGAGCGCTGCAAATTTTGTCCTATGCTCGGCACTTACGGCCATAGATAACGAGGTATTTTTTTTCATGCCAGCACCTACTGTGACACGAGACCTCTGTTTATACGGTCTTATCTGAAAGACCGGTCTCCACGCCCAACAGTTGGACTCGAACCCGCAACATCAGGATCAACTCCTTTCTTTGCGACTCTGGAGGAGACGTAGGCACGTAGGCCACGTAGGCGACAAATGCATTATTGTTCATTTAAGAAATAAATATATATTATTATAACAGTAACTTGATCCGAAGGGTCGTATCACGTCGAGTTGACAGGCGCGGATCATCAGATCTAACGAGACGCGAAGCGTCGAGTTTGATCTGATGATCCGCGCCTGTCAACGAGACGTGATACGGCTCTTCGGATTAAGTTACTGTAATAATGATAAATTTATTATATACCCACTTATAACTAGCTAAATATAGCAAAATAAAACTTAGAGATCAGTTGTATAATATTCATCCATAAAATAAAGCATAATAACAATGGACTTCTTAACGCGCAAGAAAAATAACGTCATGATTTTGCGTATTACGTCATCAGTTTCAGAGAGTGGTGATATGGATCCAGAAAACCACAGTGTGGTGATCCGGAAAATCGGATCAAACTCTGTAAAATTACATGTAACAGTAACAAAAACAAGGAAATTGATGGGTATATAATAAACAACGTTATTCATTGAACATGGCGTTATGAATAGCAATTGCTCTGCTGGCATATTATGGAAAATATGCCAGCAGAGCAGTTGCTATTCATAATGCCATGTTCAATGAATAACGTTGTTTATTACTTATATTTGCATTCTTTGATTTTTTTAAAGAATATCAGAGGAAATCCTGACTTACATGAGGACACGGCTTCTTGTCTTCAGTAATGAAAAACATACGGCTTTAAAATCAGTACACCTGATCAATGATCCTTTACTCTAATAAATCACAAACAATTTATAAAGTATTCCCCTCTCAAACAGTTATCTGGATACAAGCAGCGCCGTCATCACATTCTCTTAATTTTTGTTTTGATGCAGTTGTGACGTCATCGATCAACGTTATTGAAACCCTCTGACAAAAATCAATAATTTAACACT
>PRKT01000132.1:369259-382328 GCA_003671525.1 Saccostrea glomerata | reverse complement strand
ATTTAAGAAATAAACAACGTTATTCAGTGAACATGGCGTTATGAATAGCAATTGCTCTGCTGGCATATTCCATGATGCGCGCTAGCGCATCATGGAAAATATGCCAGCAGAGCAGTTGCTATTCATAATGCCATGTTCACTGAATAATCGTTGTTTATTACTTATATTTGCATTCTTTGATTTTTTTAAAGAATATCAGAGGAAATCCTGACTTACATGAGGACGCGGCTTCTTGTCTTCAATAATGAAAAACATACGGCTTTAAAATCAGTACACCTGATCAATGATCCTTTACTCTAATAAATCACAAACAATTTATAAAGTATTCCCCTCTCAAACAGTTATCTGGATACAAGCAGCGCCGTCATCACATTCTCTTAATTTTTGTTTTGATGCAGTTGTGACGTCATCGATCAACGTTATTGAAACCCTCTGACAAATATCAATAATTTAACACTGTGATGAAAAATAAAGATGCTTTTATAATGATTATTATTCCAGAATGCTTTTATATGATTTTTTTTTTAGCTTTTCATATTCATTTTTATTAGCTGAAATCATTCTTGAAGTAGAAAATTTCCTCTTTCTGAGTGTTATTACCCAAGTGTGAAGAGTTATCTTTCTTTGTACAAATATATATGATATGAAAAAATAAAAATATGGCAGTTATCTATAATTTTAAAAAGTTTTATTATACAATTAAATACAATGACCAAAATTGAATTTTTAAAGGTATAAATCAGCAATTTTAAATATTCTGAATTTCTTTTTTTTTTTAAGAATATTATTTAAAACTTATTTTTATTCCTTTTATGAAACATTTCATATATATACTTCTCAGCACGTTATATAATTGTAGTAGAATTTGTTCTACACGAAAGTAATAGAGCAAGTGCACTCATATCAGAAGGAATTGCGTCTATAGTCCTATAAGCGCAGTAGATGACTACATGTTCATAGTGGGAGAGAGCAGTGGATATGCAAATATAGGTTGTTGTTCATTTGGTGCATTTGTTTGCAGTTTTGTTAGACGGATGATTCAATATCCACGTCAACCCTGAACTCTTTCGTGTTTCCTTTACAGTCATCTCGATGGAAAAGCCAACGAATAAGAAACAGTACACCAATTTAACCAATCCTGCGAACACGGAAGTATTAAGACTATACATCTATCCAAACTGTGCAAAATCTGTGTGTCATTATACTATTTATGTTTATAGATTATTTACAGCTATGATTTAATCGATTTTAATTTATTTTGAAACGTGTTTAAAAAAACGTGTTTTACATATAAAAATTGTCCTTTGGTTTGGGTTTGATATTGTCATCTTATATCAAAATTGTTGGAAAACTTAATATTTATTCTATTATTTAAAAGATAAGCATCGACATCAATAACGCCATTTCGGATATCAGACATCCACATCAAGCAATTGTTCGATATTTTATGTTTTTTAATCATTATTACTTGAAGACTATTTAATAAGCGTAAAAAACATGAATTCAAAGTCTAGTTAGGAAGATCTGGACAGTTATTACTAGACGGAAATATAACTGAAAATAAGCAGATGCTTCCTTAATATCCTGTTGTGAGGTGTGTTGTATTTGTATTATTTCATCATGTATATTATTAGTAACATTAAGTTTCTTGAACATTCCAGAGTGGTCCATATGTTTAGTCATTTTTTCTAGAACATTCTTGAACTTTGTGTATGTCCAGAACTTTCCAGTAATATCATGTACTTACAACTTCTAGAATATTCTAGATTTATGTTACTGTATAAATATCCTGTCAATTCGATGCATACATACATTTTGTCGTACAAGCATCACTGAGGTATTACTGGGATATAATTTCACTGGGACATTGTGTGCAGCAACGGACACTCTGATGTATGTATTTTTAGATTTTTGCTAAGTTTGTACTTAATGATTTGTATATTACTGTAAATAAATTATTGTTAAGTTTAAACTGTGTGATTGATCTTTGCTGGCATTTAGGGTTATTCTGACCCATAACAATCCTGAGACATGTTTATAGTAAATGATTTTTTTTTTATGGACAAATATTTTGAACATGATACATTATAAACCGTACACACGCATTTGATAACGCACGACTTTATATGTGCTGTATGTTCTAAAAGAACCTCCAGAAATTTTTTTCTAAAACGCAATGAAATATGTATGCCTTCATGGACCATGAAACGACAGTCCAAATATGAAACAAGTTGTTGTGACTTCAGAACATATGTGTTGTTATTGCCTCTGAATGTAATCATATACATGTTTTGTTAAAAGATAACACCATTTTACTTATACGAGGGTTGATTAAAATGCAATGTCATAGTATCAGTAAACTTTGTATTTGGCATTATATTATCAATTACAATATACAAAAAATGCACATAAATAATTCTAATAAACTTTAGAATTTTTGGATTAATAATACGGTGGTATATTTGGTACATGTATAATGTATTTATTTTTTTTAAGATACAAAAAAAAGTATTTTGTGAAATGAAGGATATGGAGATAACAAACAGTATTAAATATCAAAGTCCATAAAATAGTACAAAATAGGAGCAGAGCAAACACAGACCTCCAAAACATCAGAGGTCGGATCAGGCGCCATGAAGGAGTGAGCATCCCCTGCCGACCGGTCACACCCTCCGTGAGCTCCTTGTCATGATCGGGAAATGACGGAAAAAAAGTCGGCATTTGACTCAATGATAAGTCACTGTTGTATTTGCTGACACGTTCATTGTATCGACCATAGAACTTATAAAATGATGACTTTAAAAGAGATTGTTGATATTCTTGTTTCATCAACTTGTTTGTTAATAATTTACCTCGTTTTAGAAATTGTTCATACGTAGAGCATGCTCTTGCGTAACAAACCAACTGGGATATATAAATTCCGTATGAAGGGGATGAAGGTATTGTTCTTTCGCTTCTCTTATTATCTGTTAGCATTCTTTTTTGTCGCAGTTGTTGAAGCGTTTCGTTTTCACAAGATCATATTTCGTTTTCACAAGATAATTTCTCGTTTTCACGAGATAATATGTCGTTTTCACTAGATAAAATGTCATTTTCACAGGATAATATGTCGTTTTCACGAGATGATTTTTCCTTGGTATCTTAAAAAAATAATTACGTACCCCAAATAAACCACCGTATTTTTTCAATATTTCAAACAAAAATAAAGAAAGACAACTTAACTTCATATTAAAAGAATTAAAAAAAAATTCCCTGTTATATAATTGTCTTAAGACTTGTCTTGAGATTTTTTATACTTAAGAAAGTTTTGTAAAACAGCTGTGTTAAATCTTATGATTGTCATAAGTCTGATCTTTTAACATTTGTAAACATCGTTCGTGCGTTGGTCGTTTATGGGCAAATGTTTGATCGATGATTCCAATCCTTGAAAGATGTGTTGGTGATGGGTTGCCAGTGAGGAACGATGTTGGGCATCGGTGGAGACATCGTTGGTTTTTAACTACAACTTATTTTCTACCGATAACACCCACCGAATCGCCAAATGGCCTCAGTCACCGTCCGACCACGGTATTTTTATTTTTAAAAAAACCCGCATAGGTTTCTCATCGTATAACCCATTACTGGAAAATGTGACTGGTACTTTAAACTGAAAGTAACGTGAAACGGCGTCGGTAACCCTCCTGTCGTGCGACGAAAGATAAAAATTAAGGTGTTATTTATTTGAATGTTTTAAAAAGTATTGTGTATAACTAAATAAAACTTCAAATCAAAATTAAAAAAGACAGGGGTTTAAGAATTTAAAATCGTGTTGATAACAATTAATTACCCAAGACTTTTTAACAGTTGTGACATAGCTTTTGACCAACCCTTGTATACTCACAATAATAACATTAGACTAAAATATTAATATTTTTAATGTTTTATTACAGATAAGATATAAAAAAGTTGAATGAAAGCATAATACATGTAAATAGAATATACTTGCATTACAAATATCAACCAGCGTTGAACACTCGACATCATGTAATTCAAATTATATTTACAATGATATCAATATTTATATAAGACATGTGGTTTTATTCTAATTATGTGACAAGTTGAATTTTATTCATTAATCATAAAGAGGTGTCGATTGTATTAAAACTTCTTTTGCTGATCTTGTAGTAAATATATGCCATTGTTTAGTAGGATAACTGTAAAGTAAAAAAAAAACGCAATGGGTAAACATCAACTTGAAAACTAATACATGTAACTTGCACTTGTATATGCAAATTAAACTTATTGTAATGGATTATACAATTAAAAGCTATTTATAGATACTAAATTAACTTTTTATCTGTTTCTAATATTTAATACATGTTTAATACATCAACTAGAAAACTGATACATGTAACTTACACTTGTACATGCAAACTTATTGTATAAATGGATTTTGCAAATAAAACAATATGTGGACACTGAGTTTAAAACTATTATCTCTTTTTTCTTATATTATACATGTCTTACCTTCTTTTTCCGTAGTTAGGTGTTTTACATCGTCGGCATGCTCCGGCTATAAGGCAAACTCTCAAATAACTCAAACAATTATGAGGACATCCACAATCTGAAAAAAAAACGGTCAAACTGTTTTAGGAAATGTTGAGAATTTGAAAGAAATTAAATAGAAAATACAAAATGATATGAATCCTAGTGCATAAGTGTCTATAAATATCTTCTGTAAAAACTTAAATATATTATGCTTACCTTGGAGGATTCTTTTTATGTGGACGGGTACGGTTTGTGAAGTATTTCCTAAATGCAAGGAAATCAACAATGTAAATAAGATACAACAATACTTCATTTTCATCCTCAGTGTTGTTTGTGTCACCTTAAAGACACTTGTTTACTTATATAACAGAAACCTTGACCACGTGTTAATGAGTTGGTTATTATGATTGGCTTTGATAGGAGAGGGGTGTGTCTCTTAAATAAAAAAAAGTACATGTGAATGTTTAAAATATCAGCTTATCAAGACTCCGAAATATACCCATACTAAAAGCGATTAAATGACGGTGTTTTAGAGAGAAAATTGTCCAATGGCGAGACTTACCCCTGAAATATTGCTCTAGAGTTAATCTTACCCCTATAGGGAAATTTAAATCTATATCTATACATCCAGACCCAGCCCTATCACAGTCATCAAATGTAAAAGTATTGAATAAAAATATTAACCAAAGAGAACGTATTGAGAACTTTATTTAAATCACCTTTACACAAAATATTAACATTCATAAGGATATTCGGTCGAAATTATTTACTGTATTGAAAAGGAATAATTAATTTTTCTGCTCTTTTTTTTAAAGCTATTTAAAAAGACAACAGTCATAAAATATAATTAACATGGGAAGGAATAATTTCATTTTACTGAACTTTCTTAAATAGTCAATGTCAAGAATTTCAGAATAGCTAGTTATTTAACATACATGTACATGTGCAGTCATATTATGATTTTTAAATTATTAACAATGATGCATGTACATGTACATTGTCAAGGCATAACGCATATCAATTCGAAAAATTCCAAATCTCTAAACTATTAATTTCCCAAAATTAAAATTTAAAACAGAGACTCTGAATATAACCACTAACATAGCATCAACAAAACAATATGAAACTTTTCGACAATTTAAACCTGTCGAAAAGCCTGCGCTTTTGAAATAGTTGGCTTACAATATGCATTCAGCAGCGTATTTCCACAGATTGTTATATCACGATTACCCTAATAAAGCATTCCTCTTTCAATTTAATTCTCAAGCAAAAATATTGATCATTCACATATCCAAAGATTGAGATGTTAAAAATATTAGTTTAAGTATTGTATCGCAATGTGACTATTTTTTTTATCGGAAGGGTCTGCTTTGACGCATCGTCGCAAACCACGGCCAAAATGTACGATCCTCTCCCATTATGGAGAGAGCTATAATTGCGGACTCCGAACCGTGGCTTGAGACGATGGCTTTGACGTTGTTTGGCCTTTTGTTTACTTTTCTACAATGTGCTATTTATAAAAAGGTAGTCGATCATGATGCCTACAGCCAGCACTTTGCTTTCAGCAAAGCCCGGATAAAAAATAAGACGATTCAAGAAAATAGTTAACTGCTACTGCATAAAATGTAAGAGGAGAAAGTTTGCTGGTTTCTTTTAAGAGTAGCAAAAATGAATTTATATTTGTCAGGAGTGGAGACCTTGTTTTCTTTTTCTTTTCTTTTTTAGGTCATGACATCTAGAATGGAGTGTTATGAATGTAATTATACCCCCCGCTTGAAAAGCGGGAGGGTATATAGTAATCGTTAATTCCGTCCGTCCGTCCGTCTGTCCGTCCGTCCGTCTGTACGTCCGTCCGTCCGTCCGTCTGTTACGCTTTAGGGTACCTATCTCTTATCCGCAACTCCTCTTATACCACTAAGTGAAATTTAATGAAACTTTCACAGAATCTCTATTACATATTGCCATTGTGCACCTCCTATTTTACTTTTTGATCTGACACATATTTTGGGTTTCCCGGCCATGGCAAATCATGGACTTTGTCATCAGTTATAACCATATGGGAGGCGGGGGGTATCATTTAGTGAGCTCATTGCTCACAGTACCTCTAGTTACATTTTTTTTTGTTTATCAAACGTATGCATTAAACAATTTTGACTGAAAAATGCTTACAGTAAAATCAGTCATTTGCACTTTTGGTTCACATAATGACCTTGATACAATGGTCTTGTCAGCAAATACAATTTATCATTAAGTCATATTGTTAAGCCATAATTTACACACTGAATTGTCGGGGTACCTGTAAAGTGCGAAAACGAAATAGAAACGAAACGAAACGAAACGAACTGAAACGAAACGAAATCTGCCGAAACGAAACGAAATCTACCGAAACGAAACGAAACCTACCGAAACGAAACGAAATCAAGACGAAACGAAACGAAATCAAAACGAAACCTGCCGAAACGAAACGAAACAAAACTTTCAGAATGATTATATTGTCTATTTTTACTTCATATGAAATCTATATAGTTCAAGCACCACAGGCCTCGCTTCAAGCTCATACATAGGCGTACGCGTCGGAAGGATGTTAAAAAAAGGGGGGGGTTCACCAACAAAAAGGTTAATGCCTATATAATATATATCTTTGCAAAAAAGAAAAGTTTAGGGGGGGGGGGCTAACACCCCTCCCCCGCTTCCAACGCCTGTGTCATATTTTATTAATATCTTACTTAATAATTTACCTACTTAAAATTGACATCGCTTTTAGAGACTTTTTTCTTGTCAGTTAAATCGTTTTCGACGTCTCCTCGAAAATTACCTCGATAAAAAAAGGACCGTATGTACGTAGAAAGGATACACAAGATTCCGGTTGTAGTTACATGTATAACTGAACAATAAAATCAGACACCTCGGAATGGATTACTAAATACTCTAAGTCGCTGGTTTATCCTATGTTTTAAGACATTCGCAATACAACAGTACAGTGACTTTATTTCGACCCGTACATAAACAAGCCTTTACATGTAACAACATCAATTTTGATTGATATGTTGTATCTAGATAAATAAGGACTGAAAATAAGAGTAAGATGTAAAAATTAGAAAATACTGCACATATTAAAATTATACATGCGTAGTACGCTCGTGCATATTTGCAGCTGGTAAACATGTAAATACATCATTAGACTGAGAAGGGAGCATAATTTATCAATAATTTAAAATTTTATATTAACAAGTGCTTGGACTATATATATAAATTTTATTTGAAGTAAAAAAAAAAGTCCACATGCAGTTACACATACGTACCTTGATTTGAAAAAAAAAAACAAACGTTTTGATAGTTTTGTTTCGTTTCGTTTCGGCAGGTTTCGTTTCGTTTCGTCGTGATTTCGTTTCGTTTCGGCAGATTTCGTTTTGTTTCGGTAGATTTCGTTTCGTTTCGGCAGATTTCGTTTCGTTTCAGTTCGTTTCGTTTCGTTTCGTTTCTATTTCGTTTCGCACTTTACAGGTACCCATATTGTCGACGGATTTTTCCAGTTATTTTCCGAACATGACAAGGAACACATGGCAGGTATGCCCGGTCGACAGGGGATGCTCACTCCTTAATGGCACCTGATCCGACCTCTGATGATTCAAACGACCGTGTTTTGCTCTGCTTCTGATTTGTATTGCTTACCGAGCTTTCGAGTTTGAATACCGTTCGTTTTCTCTATACATTTTATTCAGTCAAGCTCGAAACATGCAACATAATTTTTATTTTTCTCTCCCTGTTAAATACCTTGTTGGTGTTTAGGTATGTATGAAAATTAATATTCAGTGTATTTTTTATAATTATATAATTTTTGAGTTTTTAAAAAAAAAGATACTAAGTCTTAATTTTTTCAAACTACTTAGAAAAAAAATGAAGTCATTATTTTTTAGATGGGATATTGCTGCGTTCTTTGCAAATAATTCTACGTATTTACAAATTACAGTATTCAAATGCTGAAACTTGTGAGGAAACAAGGGACTGAAATTGTGATTTAACAGTGAAAGGCGACAATATGACGAATCAATAAGTTCCAGCATAAGGTCTTTAAAAGTCAATTAACGAAAAAAATATCTTATGTACTTTTAATCATTACACTCGTGATATAATATAGATTAATTTTAATACATGCATGTACAAGGAGATAGAAGAACATTGGTATTCAATGACATTAAAACTGAAGGCCATAGACCTTGATTGCCTACGTAATTATCAGAGGAAAACGAGGGCTGTTCAATAAATAATGTCCTGAACTGTATGACATACAATACAGATATCATAAGACTTTAAGCTTGACTTTCTCTCATTATTTAATCTTTAATAAATTTATATCAGTTTATGTGACCACTTTTCATCACATAGTTTCATTGTGAGAAGCTGGAAAACAAGGGCTATTTGAGACACTGCATTATAAATGAATGGTAAAGAATTAGTAAACTAGAGTGAAAATAAAAGCTTCATTAAAGCTACTGTAAAACTTGTTAAAAATCCCAAAGAAATATTCACTGAAAATTGTGACATTTACAGCAACCAATGCCTGTTTTATAGAAAAATGAGTAGGTGGATTTCAGTGATAAAAAATATTTAATGGGCTTCAAAAATGGATACCGTCCTTGCCAACAAAAAATAATAACAACTTATGTACTGTTTGCCAAATTTCAACAAATTATTTGATGATGTATGATTGACTTTGAGACACATGACAAATTTGGTAGACATCATTTCGGGAGTAGTTTACACTGTTTTTTAGAAATGTTTGACTCAATGGTCACCCAATATTTTGAAGAAAAAAATGAGTGAACACGACAGCGTGTACGAATGTCCTAACAATTATTTCAAGATATCAGTAATTGTAGTTAATAAGCTAAATCATGAAGACTGAATCATTGAAAACCCTCTTTTACTTCTTTCCGAGCACCCAGGATATAATTTATTGAACAGCCCTCGTACATGTATAAACTCGAGATCTAAGTCTCCATTTAAATGTATATCGTTTAATTTAGGTTCTAAATCCCCCTTAAAAATGTTTTGTCCAGTTTAGCTTTACTTTTTTGTTAACAATTCTCATTTCTATTTACAGTACTGAATACAAGCTTCGTTATCTTTTACTTCTAGATTGAACATATCTATATTTGAGTAGATTTTATTTATGAAAGATATTTGATTTTTGATAAATGATATGTCACTATTTAGATTAAAAATGTTGTCAATACATTTCTATGAATTAATCAAAAGAAAGTATCACAGTAATGACATAATCTTAAAGAATGGAAAGTTTTCCTCAAAACTGTATTTTCTAATACCTCAATCTTTTGACATTAGGCCTAAATTTCATTAAGGTTAATGGAATATTTCATAAATACTAAATGAACACAGCGGTTGGGTGTCGTCCATCTTTGCACTGCAAGAATATATCGTCGTATTATATGGCATTACTATTAAGCTTAAACATTCATTTTGAATCTGATGATATATAAGATTTACAAGAACTTTTTTTGATAACAATTAATTACCTAAGACTTGTGACGGTGCTTTTTGATCAACCCTTGTATAGTCACAATAATAACAGTAGACTAAAATATTAATATCTATAATGTTTTATTATTTAGATTAAATATAAAATAAGTTGAAAGAAAGCAAAATACATGTAAATAGAATATACTTGTATTACAAATATCAATCTTTGCTGTCCACGCTACATAACATAATTTAATTATTTAGGCATGGAATTATAGTAACAATGATATCAATATTTATATGATACATGTGGTTTTATTTTAATTAAGTGACAAGTTTAATTTAATGTTTTAATTATAAAGAGGTGTTGATTGTATTAAAACTTCTTTTGTTGTTCTTGTAGTAAATATATGCCGTTGGTTAGTAGGATAACTGTAAATAAAAAAAACGCAATGGGTAAACATCAACTTGAAAACTAATACATGAAACTTACACTTGTAATTGATTATACAATTAAAAACCATATATAGATACTTAATTAACTTTTTATCTGTTTCTAATATTTAATACATGTTTAACCTTCTTTTCCCATAGTTAGGTGTTTTACATCGTCGGCATGCTCCGGCTATAAGGCAAACTCTCAAATAACTCAAACAATTATGGGGACATCCACAATCTGTAAAAACAAAGTCTGTCTGTTTTAGGAAATGTTGAGAATATCAAAGAAATTTAGTAGAGAATACAAAATAATATGAATACTAGTACATAAATAACATCTGTAAAAACTTAAATATATTATGCTTACCTTGGAGGATTCTTATTATGTGAACGGGTGCGTTTGGTGAAGTATTTCCCAAATGTAAGGAAATCAACAATGTAAGTAAGATACTACAATACTTCATTTTCATCTTCAGTATTTTTGTGTCACCTTTTAGAGACTTATTTACTTATATAACAGAAACATTGATCAAGTGTAAATAAGATACTTATTATGATTGGCTTTGATAAGAGAGGGTGTGTCTTTTAAATGATTAAAAATATACAAGTAAATATTTAAAATATCAGTTTTTCAAGACGCTAAAATATACCCATACTAAAAAGCGATTCAAGGACGTAAAGCGATTTCTTTCCCATGGCGAGATTTTCCTCTGAAGTCTTGCTCTAGAGTGAGCCCTCCCTTAACAATGAAATATAACTCTAGAGCTATACTTCTCTTTCAGGGCAATACTTTCCCCAACATTATCAAAAGAAAGTAAGTCTTCCTAAATATTCACTTCAAAGTTTCAGTATTCTGCCTCCCGTTATCCCTTGACATGATTGCCTTCCGGTAAAACATGTGTCCCCCAAACATCTTACCGATGACCGCTATCAAGGTTTTCTTAGCTTTTATTAAGTTCGTACCTCCGTGCATAACCCAGGTTTAAATGTCAAAGTAGGCGTTGACTGTAAAAGCCAATGTTTCTTGCTAAAGTCCAGTTATGTAAAATATTAAAATATGAAGAAGGAAGACCTGCTATGGGGGAGTCTGACTCTAAAACTTGTAGGAGGGATTCCTGCAGGGCATTCACTCTGGCTTTCGGGGTCCTCGATCTTTGTAGTCCAAATTCCCCAGGAAAAATCCTATTCTAGTGTGAAATTTTCGAGGGAAGTCTCATTACAGAACCAGACTTCCAGGGATAGGGGAGTCTGACTATTGGGTAAGTCTTATTCCATAACACAGGAAATGATACTGCTGCAATCAGAATAAGTTTGGGACACCCTTTCAGAACAGTTTTTTTCTACAGGTCATAAACATCCTTTTGTTACTTTTAATAGCTAGATGAAATTTCAAGGAACATGATATTATTTTAGAAACACAACTAGGGGAATGACCTTAAAAAATCTTTAAAAAGATTCCCACTTTATCAACAAAAAAACGAGGAAAAAAATTGTGTTTTGAAATGAAGGAGTGGTAACTGAAAATTAATTAACAGGGGTCAAATGAAGCCCCAACTCGTTAAGAATTACATTTGAAACAAAATCCCGTGTTTGTGTCCTTCTTGACCTTACAACGACGGTCCTGCTGAGCACGTGATTACTGGTGACGTTAATTATAATATTCTTAATATGTATTATAATATTCTTGATGATGAGGACCTAAAATCATTTATTTAAAAAGAGCAAAAAGGAGTGAACCCAAATCTCCAACTGACCTCATAATTAATTAGACATTATGCTTTCTTTGGTCATTTATGTCAGCATTTAAAAGGAAGACCTTGACACTTTGTCAGAATGGATTGAAACTCTAAAATAGATGTTATAATCCCACGATAGGCGATTTTACGTCTCATCCGAAGAACTGCCAACTTTCACTTCAAAGTGCCGAGCGCATGACAAAAGAACAGTTGCTACCCATCTTTTTAAGTTTTATAAGGAGAAAATACTTTAAAATTATATGTCAATTGAAAATTTCAAAAATGAATTTGAACAGGGTCCCTTAATTTCATAGACACAGAGCATTTTCAAGTAATAATCTAGATAAACTTTCGATCTCGACATACATTTTAAGTTCATCAAACAAGAACATCAACATCCTCGTTTCGTAAGTTCTTTAGCCGATACAATGACGTTGTCAGCAAATACAACAGATCATTGAGTCAAATGCTGACTCACGTTTTTCATACTTATTGTCAGACTATTATTCAAATGCTGAATTATGTAAGGATTTTTGTCCAGTTTAGCTTTACTTTTTTGTTAACAATTCTCATTTCTATTTACAGTACTGAATACAAGCTTCGTTATCTTTTACTTCTAGATTGAACATATCTATATTTGAGTACATTTTATTTATGAAAGATATTTCATTTTTGATAAATGAGATGTCACTATTTAGATTAAAAATGTTGTCAATACATTTCTATGAATTAATCAAAAGAAAGTATCACAGTAATGACATAATCTTAAAGAATGGAAAGTTTTCCTCAAAACTGTATTTTCTAAAACCTCAATCTTTTGACATTAGGCCTAAATTTCATTAAGGTTAATGGAATATTTCATAAATACTAAATGAACACAGCGGTTG
>PRKT01000132.1:345598-361400 GCA_003671525.1 Saccostrea glomerata | reverse complement strand
AAATATATCCCAGTTGTAACTCAATGGTGCTCATACGACAAGAGTCTCTATGCATCGAATTGACAGGGTATTTATACAGTATTATAAATCTAGAATATTCTAGAAGTTGTAAGTACATGATATTACTGGAAAGTTCTGGACATACACAAAGTTCAGGAATGTTCTAGAAACAATGACCGAAAATATTGACCACTCTGGAATGTTCAAGAAACTTAATGTTACTAATAATAGACATGATGAAACAATACAAATATAACACACCTCACAACACATGTCACATAAAAATTTCAACCTGATCTGCCTCTTCATATTGCACGAGACACAGTGAATTGTGACGCTTTAAGTAAGTTACATTTCTATAATGCGGTGTAGTTATACTTGTACATTTTGTGGGAAATATATAGAGTAAAATAAGGTATTTTTGTCCCTTTTAACCCCTTTTATTACAATTTTGACGATAATTGCACGCTTGCTATTCTAACCAATATCGAATGAATTCCTGGTAGGAAAGGTATAACACACATATTTGCATAACGTAATCTTGTTGTAACTGATTTCAATCATCCACTGATTACAATTTTATATCCCCCATTCGACCATTCAGTGATTTCAAAAGTACATCAGGATTCGCAGAGAAATGATCCAAGTTTAACATAGGAGTATTAATGAATTATCTTTAAAAAATATTCTCAAGAACAACATAGTCATGACTGAAGATATTTATAAGGACGCATACTTAGGTACTCGCTAGTGTATATTCAAAGCATACCCCCGGGGTAGGGTAAGGCCTTAATAGAAATTCATTTTTTGTTTTAAATTATATAAGAAGCGTTGAAAAAGTATTTATTAAATCAAATCAATTTTACATAAATTTTATTTTTGAAATCTTGGAATAATAATTTAAAAGGCTAATTATCGATGGAAGCATTAAAAACAAAAGACCAAAAGTACTCGCATTAAATTATCTGCAATGAAATCTCAATTGTGTGAAAAATATAACATAAAGTGATATACATCTTAATAATTTGAATTTAATTAAATGTTCAAAGCAAAAGCAGGTTGGGTGCTACAAACAACAATATGTCTTTTTAGAAAGTTGTCACAAATGATTTTCGAGTTAATGTTCTGCAATAACGTATCAAAAAGAAGAGGACGCTGATAAGTAAGGAAGTATCATAAGCACTCATCACGACCATTAAAGTGAATGTTCTTTGTTGTGTGGACACCTGCCTTTAAATGTAAATTAAGTCCAAAATTAGGACACGTTCACCTTATTTTAACTTCAAATGCTGGACTTTTAATGAAGAAAAAGTTCTAAACTGTGCTAAACGCCCAGATTTGTTGATATACCTGGAACGAGATACACTCTAGGCTTCACATGCACGAGGTGAGAACCACAACATTTGACGCGAAATAACAAGAGAAAAACAGTTTTAAACAGCAATAAAACATATTTTTAGAAAAAATTACGGATCATTTCATCAATGAGATTGAATTTTATTGAGGGGGAGGTTATTAGATGTATTGCAAATTATTCTGTTTTGAATACGGGTTGCGTGGAAGGACTAATTTTTAAAACCAGTATTTGAAAAGATATTAATTTTGATCTTGCTGTAGAAAGAGGACTAAATAGGGCTACGACTGATGCCCAGTGCCAGTAGCTTTCAGTGAATAAGATAATAGATGAAATATAGAAAGATACACAACGGTATTGAAGCTGACAAGTCCTTCAAAATGATACAGTTCAGGATCAGAGCTTACACAGACCCCTGATACATCAGGTGCGATCAGGTTCCATGGAGGAGTAAGCACCCCTGATGCTGACCGGTCATATCCGTCTTGTGATCCTCGTCATGATCGGGAGGTAGCGGAAAAATTCCGTGGACAATTCAGTGTGTAAATAATTATTTTTAAGTTTGCAAGGTGAAGTACAAATTTTTTAGCGCCTCCTTGCATCATAACCAATCAAAACAATCTGCTTCTAGAAGCCATTAAGTTTTTGATATATAAAAGCTTTATAGGAAGTATTGTCATAAACATCTTTTTACACACAATGAAGTTTTCTCTGAAGTTCTTAAGCGTCTTACCTTTCATGATAGTATCTTTGTCTCAAATTGATTTGAGTTTTCAAACCCCACCACCTCATGTTATAAGGGTAATGAAAGGTAAATGGAATGAAGATTTTTTATTGTCCGTTTATAGACATCCAGTTGAATTTGTATTAATATGAATATTACAATGATTTGTACATTATGTGTGGACTTGATATTTCAGACTGCGGTTGCCCTCGTCATTGTCTGAATTATTTGAGGATTTGTCTAATAGCGGGGGCATGTCGACGATGTAAAACACCTAACTATGGGAAAAGGAGGTAAACTATATCGGCTCATGCCATTTTTAAAATTGATTATTTATCGATTATTTTTTTCATTTATCATCGTCATGATAATGTCAATCATTAAAAATGTATATAAAAAAAGAAAAGAAATTAAATAATAATTAGATTTATTAATATATTATTAAATGATATATAAATAATATATAAATAATATTAATAATATATAAATAACATGTGTAAGGTAAATAAAGGAAATATAATAGTGATGTCATTTGGATTCTTTTTTCTAAACAGGTATCCGAATAATAGATCTGATTCTACGACATATGTAAGTAAAACCTCAACACAACAGGATTTTTTATTCCATACAACGCCGTTATACAGTATCTAAAATAATATTGATTCTTCAATATTCGGGATATTAATTGATCTATTGGACAACGAATATTATCATTTACATGACACTTGTGCATAGACAATATATGATTGTTCATGCTTTACACAACGTTTTTATTTATCTATTACTAGCTATTCTATTGTGTTTTTGTCAATTTCAAGTTCCTGAATATTTTTATTTATCAATCATAATTCATGTTGTTCATATGAATTGTTCTACTTTGTAATATATGTACAATATATTTATACCTATGATGTATATGTCTCTTGGTTTAAATAAAATCTGGAATCTTAATAAATGAACCTTTTTATAATATCGAACTACTTCTAAATAACAATTAAAACTAGAGGTACCGTGAGCACTGAGCTCACTTAATGATACCCTTATATATGATTGGCAAAGTCCATGTTTTATACTTGGAAACTCGAAATAGTAGCGGATAAAAAAGTAAAATGGAAGGTGCACAATGGCATTATGTGATGAAGAATATGGGAAATCATAAAATTGTATTCAGTGGTATAGGAGGAGTTGCTGATAAGAGATCGGCACCCTTCATATTATAGAAATAATGGTAGTATCAAAGTCTTGCTTTTGGGAAACCCGAAATATGTATCAGAGCTTAAAGTGAATAGGAGACGCACACTGGCACTATAAAACAAACATTCTGTGAAAGTTTCATTAAATTTCAGTCATGGTATAAGAGGAGTTGCGGATAAGAGATGGGTACCCCAAACTGTAACGGACGGGCGGACGTACAGACAGACGGACTTATGTCCCCTATCACTATATACCCTCCCACTTTTAAGAAATCAATGCAAATGTTTTCTTTCTTTATGGTGATAATACAGGTATAAGTTTCTTGGCAATGTTTTATCTTACATAATCAACTTATTATTTAAAGTCACATATGGCGTATTTTTTAGATGTTCGGACAACTAGAATTAAGAAGATCTTTATATTTTATTTTCTTGCTTTATTTAAAGATAGGACTTTCTGTAAAGTACACAATTTAAATCAATCGCGTTTCATAGATTTCACATACAGATTCATTTTAAGCTCAGATACGCCATATATAGCTTTAAAGCGGAAGTGTATATGACTCGATAGAAGTAATTGTTTGCTCCATTAATGTAAAGAAAAAACAATACTATGTCCCTATATATACATATTTTTTCTTTTTACTGTTCCTTTCTCTCTCTTCCTTTTTCTCCTCCTTTTTCTTTCCTATATTTTAAAAAACAACTTTCACATATGTTTCATTAAATGTGAACATGTGTATGTAAGTGTCTTAATGTAAGTTTGATACCTGTATATGCTATCTATAAAAGGTACTTGAATGAAGATATACATGTGAATATACTTTAGTATACACTTGTTTGATATAAATGTGAAAGTTAAAATATAGAAAAAGAAAAGAAATTGTTTGCTTACTTATGTGAGTTTTTTTTTTTTACTTTACTTTGGGGAACTTTTTAAATTATTTATAATACATTTGTTAAAAAAAAATAAGAACTCACTGAAAATAGAAAACAACTGAAAAATAATAAGGGTAAGACGTCAGCTCTAGTAAGATGTATCACCAGAACCATGCATTTGGGTGACTTATGTTTGAGTTGTCGTTTTCAAAATAGATTATCCAATCAAATTTGAAGTAGGTTTAATGCGTCACGTATTCTTTATGCCGGTGTCTTTTATTAGACAAGTCAAGATTTCTTTTAATGTTTGTTTGTTTGTTTGTTAATATGTTGTTTAACGTCCTTATATAATTTTTCATTAAAATGGAGACGCCACCACTTGCCGGTAGATAGCCGCAAATTTTGGTCTATGCTCGGTACTTACAGTCATTGAGCGGTGAGGGATCTTTTTCGTGCCAGCGCTCTTTGCGACACGTGACCTAGGCTTATACGGTCTCATCTTAAAGAGCGGTCTCCACGTCCCACAGCGGAAATCGTACTCTCGACGTAAGAATCGACTCCTTACCTCGCGACTCTGGAGCAGACGGTCTAACCACTGCTCCACGCGGTTTACTATTCCAGTAATGAAATAAGTGAATATAACTAACATCTATGAATTTGAATCTTAATTCATACAAATCCATGAAAAGAGCAAAAAAAAGACAGTTGTGATTTGAGGTGTCTAGAAGAAGAAGAAGGCATCCCCTGTCAGCAGGTCACAGCTCCCTTGGGTCCTGTGCATTGTTCTGGTATACAGATTATTTTATATCAATATTAAGTTTAAAGGCAAAGGTCATATATCAATTTGTTTGTTATTAGCCTGTATCAATGTTGTAAATGATTGATTTCAGATCATGTGTTTGAGTATCAAAGCATCTAATAAGTTGGAAAACCGGGTAATTTAAGTAAACATTGTGTAACATGAGATAAAATGTCTTTTCTGGAAATAAAGTTTCTAGATTGCTTGCCTGTTTTGATTTAATTTTAATAAAACGAACCTACTATTAAACTGATTACATAAATAAACCAAAATCAAATAAATTTATGTAACAGGGATTTTTCAAAACCATCAATATCTTGATAAACGGCTAGCTATTCTGTTTGTATTTTGTTTATTATAAGTGATAAGACCACAATGCTTTGATTGTAACAGTGGGTATTACCCTAAGAAACAAACACGATTGAAAACTTTATTTATGGCATATGACCAAATGACTATATACAAGAATTTTTTTCATACAACGTACACGGAAATGATATAAATATGATAAATCCATATGTATATGTCTATACAATGTAAGAAAAATATATAATTTTTTCATAAAAATCACCCTCAGCAAGTATTTTAGATATCAAGAATTACACAATGCTTACGTTTACAAAATGAAGATTCATTATATATCATAACCTACGAACTTTTAATATTTTCTAATTAAATAAATTTTTTTATTTCAATACCTTGCTTTAAAAAATAAAATATCAACAGGATAAATAATTTTAATTGCCAGGAAGATATCTGTTTGGAGCAGACGTTCTGGGAGTAATTTTCTTACAAACATTGACATTGGATAGCTCATCCAATTAACATTAAAGTAATGATCATTTTCCCGTGGGCAAAGACCAATCCAAACCATCTTAAATTATTTTGATCCCTTTTAGTCATTCAGTATTTCTTTCATATCTTTGATTCCCTTCAAAGGGCAATAAAGGGTAAATTGAAAATCAAGATGCCCAAGAGCCTTTTAGGTAACCTGAGAATGGTACAACATTGTGAAAGAATCGTCAGAAAAACAAGTTAAAACAAAATAAACTGAGAGATGATGAGGTGTACATGTAATTCAAATGATAGAAAAAAAAACATCAAAGGAATAAAAACGTTGAAAGTTTTTTTTAAACAACGAAATGCTTACGGATATTTTCCGATTATCCGATCAAGGCAAGGGTACAAGGAGGGTGTGAACGGTGATCAAAAGCACCCGATTCCTCTTCAATTTTTAAGCTCTGTTTTACTTTCCACAAAATTTGCATCATTGTTTTATTCAAGAAGTAAATTATAATTTTAAGAGTTTCATTGGGGTATGACATGAAATCGGTCAATTGATCAATTACCTTAACGCCCGAAGGCCATTATATATTTGATCATGTACCGACTTCATATCATACCCAATGAAACTCTAAAAATGATATTTTATTTCTTATATTTATATTTTACGTTTTCAATCGTGTTACACTGTACAAAGAAATAAAGGCATTATTAAAACTTTTCTTTGGGAATGCAACTTAAAGTTTCTACGACGTCGCAATCGGAACTTTCAAATGGCTCATGCAGTCTGCTTTCCATACTCAAGAAATTCTGATCATGTGACCAACTTAATTTCATTAAAAATATGAATTTCCATTTTTATTAGCATTGTTATATAAGGAAGGACATCAGACAATGTAAATATTGGATAATTAAGCCTGTTAACTAGTCGGTTACATTCAAAACTCATTATTTACATTAAATCGTTTAGAGAATTGTTCCGTTATTTCCCGATCATGACAAGGAGCACATGACAGGTGTGATGGGGATTCTCGCTCATTCCTGGCACTTGACCCCAACTCTGAAATTTAAAGGCCTGCGTTTGCTCTGCTCCTCATTTGTATTGTTTAAAGGACGTTTGTACTTGAATAATATGCGTTATCTCCATATACTAGTATATAATCCACACTTTTTTCAAAGTTATTTCCCTTGGTTGCAATCTTTGGAAGTAAATCGACAGAATTGCAACGGTCATGAGATTTTTAGGTAAAGCTTGGTGTCCAAAGGCCACATAGATATTAGAAACTCAAGCATCCTTTTAATTAGACCCTCAGAGTACTCATGAGTACAATCAAAATGTTTTTGAACGAAATAATTTTGCAAATGACCAAATACAAGGAAAGTAAATTTACGAGTTTCATTTTTATTGGAAAAGCAGCTGTCAGTGATATCAAAATGGACTTTAATATATTGCGAAGAATTGTTGAATGTAAATAGAATTGAACAGTCGTAAGTTTTGATGCTATCGATTTTGATAAAATTTTGTAATTTCAAATTTTCAAACAAATCTTTCGAATTCTTAAGTATCTGCATCTGATTTATACCTTTTCTCAAATATATTATTGTACAGTTCTCATGAAATTTCTCCTTCACTGCTGTTAATATTTTAGTACGGAATAAAACAAAAATGATTTGGTAGAATCCGGAACCCGCTCTGTAGCTTTGAATAGGAATCTGTTTTAAAGTATTATTCAAATTCATTTTGATTGTTGGAAATATAAATAATATTTATTAAAATAAACTTAAGGATTTTGTTTGTTCGATACACATTAATTTAGCAAACATTTCACCTAGCAATAGTTTGTATTTGAAAACACGATACATATACTAAACATTGATGATTTCAAACAAGATTTGGTGATTTCAATGTGAAATAAACTCATCTTGAGTAGCTTGTTTTGATTTTGAAAAAGATAGTAGTCAACTTACATCAAGCAAAATGACTCCAGCTTCTTCACTGGCAATTTTCATTATGTATGAAGTAATATTCCACTATCAACTGTATTTAATGAGGTTCTTTATGAGTATGTATTCTTTATGCAGTATTACCTCCATTATCCCACATAAGAAAGAAACATTTTGTTGTTTTAGCAAATAAATTTTGGAATTCAAATGAGTTTCATGTGGTAATTTGTCATAGTTAAAAAACAAATTACATATATTCGTTAAATTCAAAAGGAATCTTTAATCTAAAATGACACATAATGACTCGTTTATAAGGGTCAAAAACTGTTGTCATAAGGCCATATTTCTTTAAAAGAGCTGTGAGATTTTGGAGGTCCGTGTTTGCTATGCTCCTATATATTTTTTATTGTTTTATGGTCGTTTGAACTTGAATACTGTTCGTTATCTCGATATATTTCATTGATTGGTAGGGCATACATGTATATGTGACGAAGTATGTCGGGGTGTTATATAGCTTTTGGGTTGAACTTGTATGTTTTTTGTTTACTTGAAGCTTTACAAAAAGTTATTACGGATTAAATTTTAACAATAATGAATAATTATGATACTAAGAAGATGACACTTAAAGATACGATTTATTTTTTAATACGAATTTATTTCTTTTATTATTTATTTTAAATTTCACAGTCATATAAATAAGACTAGGAGATCTTCAAAAGAATGAATGCAAATCTGTTAACGCATATTATTATAGTTTGCATTTAAGTGTAAAGTTTTACGTTACGTCACGATCTTTTTCGTCAGATGCATCCAACGTGAACAAATCACGTGATTGGTTAACTCAAATTATCAACATTGACACGGAAATAGTCTGTTGAATAAGCAACCAATCAGGGATAAGAAGAAAGTTCCAGTCGTAAAGCTTTCGGTTAGGAGGCGTGTACAATTTATCTTGAGCGCAGCTGTCAACTAGATCGTGACGTGACGTGAAACTTTACACTTAGCTGCAATCTATAATATCCAGAATTTGTAGACATGTGACGTAAAGGAAGCAGATATAAAATAAGTTACACACCCTTAAATTACATCACAAAATCAAAATTTTTATTTTTCCCCCATATGTATGATATCAATTTGTCTCTGTGATTGACATCATTTAAAATGTGGAATTGTTCTTTGTTCTTTTTCTTTTCGAAGACACAAAACATTTGAAGATTAAAAAAATGAATTTCAAAAAATTAATGCACATGTTCCAAAATTTTTTTATTCATTTCAAATTTAAAGTAAAAGATGCCATTTTTGTATGTTTCATCATGCCATTTAACACAAAATATCATTTACACACAAACAAAAATATTTTGATTTTTTTTTTCAAAATTTAATTGAAATGTCGCCAATTTATAACACATAAGATCTGTTTAAAAATGGGTTTTGAATGAATGGTCACATTTTCCTTTTGACCTTCTATGTGTGAAGCAAATTAGATTATTAAAGATGTATATAAAGCATGAGTGTGACGTTGTTGATTTCAATGATCTTTTTCGGAATTTACTTCCAGTTTGATGAATGACATAACTATCCTTCTCCTGCCAATAAATCTTTGATTCTGTGGGCGGCGGCTTGGAGCCTACAAAACAAACAAGGAAATTATTCCAAGTTTTCCTTTCTCTTTCAAAACAAAGTAAGAAAATTATTTTACATATTTTATATTTTTTTCCTTTTTCTCAAATTTTTTGATTTATTCAAACAAAATTGAAAGCATAAGCTTATGTTATACACGTTTCTTCCTATATATTTATTAATAAAAAGTCCAACGAAATGTAGTTACATCGGTCAAACAATTTCACTGTTGACGGGCCTGCCAGTCCAACAAAAGAATTGTTAAACCGCAACGTCACTGCTACGTCACGAATTAAATATTTATCATCGTTCAATATCGGCGACACGGAAATGCCCCCTGACAATCAGCTGAACCATCTGTCTCTATGCAATCCTCCTATTACAATCCTCGGGATTCATAGAAAATTCCAGATTTAATGAATACAAGTATACCTTTTAACTTGAAACAGTAACTCGATCTTACCACATGTAAAACAAACAATATGCCTGTTAGACCAATGTATCGGTTTTTTGCCTGCCCTCGCTTCCGATCATGACAAGGAGCACACGACTCTGCTCCTATGTTGCAACCACTATTGAAATAATTATTACAATAGTGGTTGAGAGTGATATTCAATAACATCCATAGGTTGAAAACACTATTGAAATACGACCACAACTGAAATAATTATTTCAATAGTGGGTTAGAGTGTATTCCAATAACAACCATAGATTACAACCCCTATTGATATACGACCACTATTGAAATAATGTACTAAAATTATTAATATCTTTATAGCATCTGGTGTATCTTTTTTAATTTATTGATTGTCTGCTGGTTTTCGCCTAATCGGTCGGATTCAGCGGAAGCATTTGCATATTACATGTTTGAATTATAGGTAGGTCAGTTTAATTTTAAAATAAGGGTCCGTATATCAGCTGAAATTTCTATAAAAAAGAAAACATTAAAAAAAACACCTTAAGCTATCATATTTTGAACTCAATAAATTAGTTTACTGTGTCTGAAAACAGACTGTGTAATTCAGACTTGTATTTGTTTTAAAAGTTGAGATATTTCTATGAAGCTTGCAATGTGGTTTTGGTATTGAAATCATTGTCAGCAACTGTTGAAATAGTTATTTCAATATAGCTTGGTATCATTGTTTAAAGCACTATTGAAATCAATATTTTAATTCATATTTAAATCTTTATTTCAAAGTGAGTTCAACATTATTTCAGTAGAGGTTAGTACCTGTGTTTTGTATTAAAATGTACTCTCACCCACTATTGAAATAATTTTTTCAATAGTGGTCGTATTTCAATAGTGGTTGCAACCTATGGTTGTTCTTGAAATGGACTCTCACCCACTATTGAAATAATTATTTCAAAAGTAGTCGTATTTCAATATTGGTTGCAACCAATGGTTGTTCTTGAAATGGACTCTCACCCACTATTGAAATAATTATTTCAATAGTGGTCGTATTTCAATATTGGTTGCAACCAATGGTTGTTCTTGAAATGGAATCTCACCCACTATTGAAATAATTATTTTAATAGTGGTCGTATTTCAATATTGGTTGCAACCAATGGTTGTTCTTGAAATGGACTCTCACCCACTATTGAAATAATTATTTCAAAAGTGGTCGTATTTCAATAGTGGTTGCAAACAATGTTTGTTGTTGAAATGCACTCTCAAGCACTTTTGAAATAATTATTTCAATAGTGGTCGTTATTTCAATAGTACTTGCAACACTCCTATTTTGTATTGTTTTATGGAATTTGATATTGAATTCTGTTCGTTATCTTCATATCCTTCTTCCGTTACTAAGATTGTAGTATTAAGCGGCAAATTTAAACTCATTAAAAGCAACGAAATTTGACACCCACACTTGTTTAATGATTTTGAAATTAAATTGAAAGGAATGACTCTATTTCTCGACCAAATTATTCGAGTATAACCTGGTTTGAGTCAGTTTACGCTTACGCTGTTTTATAATCTAGGATTAGAATCATTCCTAATACTGTAGAAGTACTTTTTTCCGCGTGGTATTAATTTACGCTATGTACGCGGTCACAAATAATCCGTGAAAATTTGTCAAAGTGTACTTAATATAAATGTAAGGCATATAGTGGCAGTCTAGAAAATCCGCGTAATTTTCTACCCGCGGGTTAAACAGAAATTAAGATTCCGCGGAATTATGACCCCGTGGAAAAAAGTACGTCTACAGTATAACTATAGAAAAATATTTTATCTAATTTCAAACATTCATGAATTTAATGGAAAAAAGATCTTAATATAACTTAAAATTCAATTTAAAAAGCTTTTTAAATCGACTTTAACATTTTTCAGTACTTTTAGGGACACGGGAGTGTTTTACATCATGTTAGTTGCATAAACAATAAATTTGTAATTAAATACTCATTATCATCAAATCATCAAAAACGGATTTATGATGGAACATTGACTTCGCCTGAAATTCAAATTTCCTATGACTTGATTCAGAGAGAGTGAGACATTCATCCAATGTGGATAAGGTACGTGTTTACCACTAATGCTCGTACAACCATTGGCGCTTGATATCATAAAACAACACAATCAAATAAAAATTTTAAAAAAAATAATAACTGAAAATAAGACTTGATGGGCTGCTTTCTGTAGTGGAAAAAAATTCATCAAAAAAATCAAAATCTTCAACAGATACTGATCTATTTTTCGTTATTTTGGCACTTCATAATTTAACCCGTATAAGTTTTCTTGTTATTGAATGCTAGAAATATTCAATATTTATTCATTTCAAATAACATTTTATTAAAAACAAAAGGAAGATATTTTTTTCAACATATTTCATAGCAATTGCGAATTTGTTATGACAAGTTTAGATTACAAAAAGTGGCGTGAAAGATGGACGCAACGTATCGTTTCAGAAAAAAAGTCCTTGAATTTATTACTAACGACAAAATGAAATAGTAGTGATTGTCAGTTTGTCAATCATCATGCAAACTGGAAGTTACATATAAGAATTACATAATAACTTTTAGAAAATAAGAATTAAGTTATAACAACAAAAAGAATATTCACTTTAGAAATCACAACTGTGCTGGACGTTAAACTACAATTTGTTAATCAAAAACCACAGTTAAAATAGGACTAAATATCATTTTTATCATAAAAGTAAGCCAAGCAACAGGTTTTCAATAGCTTTCTTACACTTAGTTATAACTAGCTACGAAACATTCACAACAAATAATTCATAACAAAAAAGTTATAACAAATAAGTCATAATAAGTAAGTCAATGTCCCTACAGGGCTTCCGTAAATTGCAGATATATATTTCTTAAAAAAAGAAATAATGAAAAATTACAAAAAGGAAAAATAAATGAAATAAAGAGCAAGAGCCACTTTATATATACTTATCAAAATTTGTGTTTTGTTTAATTTTCCAGAATTTATTCGATATTTTATGTATATTTATGCAGTGATACATTATTTGTTGATAGTTTATCATCTGTCTTTTTACTTCAACCATTTCTATGCCTTTTTTCATTATCATTTATTGTTTATAAGACTCAGTTTTAATTATATAAATAGTCTATTTTGATGAAGACATACACTAATACAAAGGTTTATGTTGCATGACTACTGAACCCGACTCGCGTTATTCGTTATTCATATTTAGACATCTATTACATCAACAATTTAAATCTAAAGTTTAAATTTATCTATAAGTAGATATAAATAGAGAAGTTAAAACTTTGGATTAAAATTTTTAAATAAATATATCACATATTTCTATTAGAGTAACACATTATATAAAATATATTGATATAACAAACGGTATTGATGGTAAATAAGAACATTAAAAAACAAATTTGGTGCAGAGCAATCACAGACCTCCGAACTTCAGAGGTGGGATCAAGTGCCATAAGGGAGTGAGCATCCCCTGCTCACACCTGCCGGATGCTCCTTGTCACCTTGTCATGATCGGGAATTAACGGAAAAAAATCCGGCGACAATTCAGTGGCCTAACAATCAGTATAAAAAACGCCAGTCATAATAACTTTCAACGAGACTGCTGATATTTTTGTTACAGTGACTAATTTACCTCGTCCTTTGATATTTTCATACTTGAAGCATACTGTCGTATCGAATTGACTGAGAAATATAACCCCGTATGCAGGTGAAGGTATATTGCTACATATATGATATAAACGGGAAGTTAAAGCCATTTCGTTTGTCATAAAGGTTGGTTGTTAGATTACAATTAACGTTTTTTTAAATAAAATAACTGAATATGAAAAGGATGTGTCCTACTCTGTGGAATTTTTTTTTTTATTTCAAGCTCACCAGGATATGTCGTATCGATATATGAATGGTAATAATCATTATTTAATTGACGATATTTTTTATGCAAAAAAAGTAACACAATGATTTTGAATCTCACTGATACAACAAGGTTTAAACCATTAAAAAATAAACAATAAACAGATATAAACAATCGTAATCAAATAAGAAATTATACATATTTCAAGGATTATTTGATGAGATATGAATGTGGATTAAGTGTTTATTATAAAAGCTGTGTTAAAGTGCAAACGGGTCAAGGAAATAGTATTGTTGCTCAGCAGTTTGCACACTGACCCCTGGTTATTTTTCCAGTTATGGTTTCTGATATCTAATATATATCCTATTTAAAAGTTCTTGATATATAGCCAATGCAAGGGATGATATACATAAAACGAATATAAAGCATTTCTTATTTCAAGAAACCTTTAAAACTCTGATACGATCAAGTAAAATTTGTGAGAGATGATGAAATATGAAAGATGATGATAGCCCATTAGCTGATTACCTTAATTGCATTAATTTATCGATTAATCCTAATCTCTGCTGTAAACGATTTTCATAAAAATTGTGTGCTACTCGGTTTTTAGCCTTCTCGATTAATAAAAGAACCTATATAGACAAAGCTCATTATTCCATTTGTGACATATTACTTAAAAATAATATATGCAGTAAAAACAAATCTTGGCAAATCGAGTAAGAAATATACATGTTGACAGCTGCGTAGAGAATTCGAATTATCGATTGGTTTCTCGGGAACGGATCAGGGAGTATGTTTTAAAACCCGGCGGGTAAAATGTTCGGGTTTAGTAAACTTTGTCATGTTCTGTCTTTAATTAATAACTACAGGTTTAAAAATTTCGAACTTAACATGAATTATTCAGATCAGGGATCATGTGCCTAAGGAAAAGAATGTATCCCCTGTCGAAAGATCACATTGCATAAGGCCCTTTGTATTGATCAGATATTGATAAGGTAGACTAAATATTTTATAGTCATATGTATCATAAAACAAAAGTCTTATGATATGTATAGAATATGTCTTTTAAAAAAAAACATAAGACATAAGGTTGTATCGGTGATCAAGGTCATTTTAACAACGATAAAATTTGCTGGAAAATCCAATATTATTTGATTATTCATTTAAATTGGCTTATATCAAAAGTGTTATTTTGATGACTCAAGTTTTGTGCATTTACAACATGTGTGAAAAATAAAAATCAACATGCAATAAAATAGCAGAGCATGATTATCAAAATATAATCATTATTAGTATATCAATGATTAAGCAGAACCAATGAAAGTTGTTAAGTTGTTTATCTTAATGCAATATACATTGTAAATATTAATTTATGGCAATATCTCTTTTGTAAACAGAAATATGACATTAATCAGATGAAATATATAATCTGAACAGTATTCAAGCTCAGAGGTCAAATAAACAATACAAAATAGATCAAGAGCAATCACGGACGTCTAAAACATCAGAGGTAGGATCAGGTGACATGGAGGAGTGAACATCCCCTGCGAAGTATGAATCTTTTCATTTAAAAGAAAATTATATCTTTGAGACAGATGTCTCTCTTTAACAAAGAATTAATTTCTCTTAATGAGAAAAAGCTCACTATTTGAAAGATGGCATTTGGAGATAACAAGCAAAAACCAAGCTCAAAGGTTCTTGAAACATTTCAAATTGGGAACAGAAGAAACATGAACCTCTAAAAATATTAGAGGATCATTTGCCATGAAGGTTAGCATCCTCTATCGGTTCAAAATTCGCCCCATGTCAAGATCAGGAACGCGATAAAGAAATCCATGAATAATTCATTGTTTTTTTTTTATAAAGGACGGATTGCATGTATTTACACGTTCTTTCTATTGAGAATTTTTTTTACTCATATCAAGAGGTAACGCCTGCAGTGACAGAGTACTCGGTTATTAAGGTCTCATCCAAAAGACCCACAACTCAAACTTCAAATTGACATGCCAAGAAAACCTTAGCAGTCTGTCCGGAGAGCGAACTCAATAAAAGCCGAATTAACGTTAATCTGTGAAACTCCCCAGAGAGATGTTGGCGAGGCAATTAATGTCAGCAGTTTTGAGGGAGGGATCTTAAGTTTTACTGGGTTTAAAACATAGGTAAAAACTAATTATTTGAAAGCCTTTGTACCCCTTCTTTTTTTTT
>PRKT01000132.1:310469-345215 GCA_003671525.1 Saccostrea glomerata | reverse complement strand
CCCCCCCCCCTAAAATCGAAATCTGCTGCCGTAAATTGTCTTGCTAGCGTTTGGGGAATATGGGTGATTTGCATCAATTACACTTTTATTGACTTCCACAGTGCGTAAACCGGACGAGATTTCTTGGCATGCTTAGGTGAGTCGTGGCCAAAATATGAACCAACGACCTGTAGATTGCGGATCAAGAGTTCTATCGATAGAGCTACTATGTCGGTTTTACATCAAAGAGAATCTTTGTAAGAACTCAAAATAAGAAAACAAGTCCAGAATTGATGTCTCATTGAACAAAAATAGACATTTGGATAAAATTCTTGCGTATGTAAATAAAAATGTACTAAGATATTCACAATGAATTAACGTCTGCGCATCTCAAGTAAATGAATGAAATACAAGTACGTGGAGATACCGAACATAATTCAGGTTCAGAAGTCCATTAAATATTACAAAATAGGAGTTGAGCAAAAACGGACCTCTAACACATCAGATTTGGGATCAGGTGCCATACGAAACTGTGGATATTCTGCATCAAAATAATGCCCGTTAATTAATACTTAACATATTATTAAAAAGGCAATCAGTGCATACTAAACAAAGTAATGTGGTGCAGATCGTAATGTGAGTGCAGATTGTTAATCGGTCGTATGCCTTTAATGGAATCAACTGTGGTCGGTCGAAGCGGTATACAAAAACGCAAGGTCCCATGTCACGGCAGGCACGATATACGAGTATATTCTACATTTATCAGTAGAGGCAAGTGAATTTCAAAATTGCTTAATTTGAAGTACTCTAATAAGATAAAGGTAACATCAAAAATAAGTGAAATAATTTTATAAGAGACGCAAAACTACAATCAATCTACAGCCCGACTAATCAATTTAATTTAATGTTTTAAATCTTTAAAAAAGCTTCTTTTAGCAAAAGCACATGAACGGTAAATATGCTATAGGTCTTTTCTTAAAAAAAAACCATATCCATTTTGATTAAGAAATTTATGTGTTCCCTTTAATATCTTTAAAAAAAACTCAAAAAGAAGTGTTTTAAACGCAAACATTAAGATATTGAATTGAAAACTTAATGTCTCGTGTGGAAAAAGTAATTCTACGGAAGCCGGTAGGTGCCAGGTAGAAAAATATTTTATCTGGCGGCCGCAGAATAATTTTATGGTGGCCGCCACATAAGTTACTGGTTGCCGCCAGATAAAAAGATCTGGTGGCCGCCATAAAAGTTATCTGGCGGTCGCCAGATATTTATGTGGCGGCAGCCAGATAAATTTTTTTTCTATTTGGCACCAATCAGCTTCCATATCATTTAGTTTTCTTTGTGAGAGAAAGATATAATCTTATAAGCAAGCAGATATTTTCATTTAAATAAGAAATACATTTTATTATTGAATGAATTAGAAATCGATTTGGCCAACAGCAATGACAAAAAAATACATGTAAAAAGAGCTTTTCTGTCGTAAAGTATATCTATACACGTTAATGTAAAACATAGTAAGAAATGGGATTTAAGATAGTAAATATATATAGCCCTTTCATGAGGTCGATTCATAGATATACCGACTTCACAGAAAAGCATATCGACCGAACACGCATGGACCGACTGCAAGGGCTACATATGTTATATCATTTATAAAGAAATTAACAAATTATACATACCATCAAGCCTAATTTTTTCTGACATGTATTGTAACATAGACAAAGATTTAAAAAGGTTTTTATTCTAATCGTGTTTCCTTTTTACTGATAGAGAATTTAGAAATATAATTTAAAAGACTACATTTGTTTATCATAATTTATGAAAAAAACAACCTATTTTCTTCTTTTTTTTAAATATAAAGGCAATGGCAATTAGTACAGAATATCATAATTGTAAAGTAGGATTTAAATTATTTTTTTTTAGAAACATAAAGTTATTTAATTTTTAGTTATTCGGCAATTTTGTTATTTTAGGGGAAATAATTTAATTTACTAAATACTGATGATGAGGGTAATGACCTCATGTTGAAGTGGGGGTGGGAATTTCCGTTCAGCTTGAATATATTCTAGAGAAAGAGCTAAGATGATAATGTGAGAAGGCGCTTGTTTCTGTGACAAGCAAACGTTAAAATATGAGTCTTATTTTTATACTCACGATGCTTTTGCCCTGGAAATAAGGGTTTTACACGATAGAGACGAAGACACATTAAAAGCCCTTTGTAAAGTACAATATCTCAGCCATTTATAAACAAATGATGTAATGTTCGGGATTGTAATAAACCGAACGAAAAAATAAACCTTTCTTGGTATCTACAATTTTTCGAAAGCTATGTCCATGATATTTAAGACATAATTTGCAATAATTTGATTCAAATAGTTACGCAAAAAGATGTAAATATAGATAGTTTGATGTGTGCTTTGTCTGATGATGAAGTCCTACATTGTTTTTTGATTGTTTGTTTGTTGTTTTACGTCCATCTGGACAACTTTCACTCATATGGAGACGCCACCACTTTTCGGCGGAGAGCTGCAAATTTTATGCTGTGCTTGGCACTATGGGCCATTGAGCAGTGAGGAATCTTTTTCGTGCCAGGACCTACTGCGACACGGGACCTCGCTTTATATGGTCTAATCCGAAGGACCGGTGTCGCATAATATTTGGTCCGCCTCGTTTAAAGGTCCGGCCGGACCAAATACGATAACATATTTGGTCCGCCTTTTATAAGAAATGGTCCGGCCCGTATAAGGAATGGTCCGCCTACGTTTTATGGTCCGGGTGGTGAAAAAACGTTTCAATTTTGACTTAAACATATGAAATTAGAGCGATTTTGTTTAATCTATATAATGAAAGAAGGGTTTACCCTGTTGTGTTTTATATTTTGTACAACATATCTCCAGGACAAGAATTAACTCCTCGTTCAGTTTGCTTTTAGCATTGCTGTTTATCTAATACCATGATTAAAAATAAAATAATGGCACAATTATTGTACAAGTGTTTGTTTTTCTCTAGAATATGCCTTGTGTAAATTAGTTCGATTAAAGGTGTGAAATCTGTCGGTGTGTATAGCTAATAAAACAATGGGGGTGTGACGTATTTGTTTACCTGACAGGTACCTGCAGGTAGAGCCCGCGGCAGATGGCGCTGTAATTGAATGGTTTGAGAACTTAATGGTCATGACTTACCTTGACATATCAATAAGTGTGGATTTTTTTTATATTCATAAATAATGTCAGGGAAATATTCATGCGTACACTTCAAACCTGTGACATTTATAATAATCATAATTATATATTGTCTTTTTTGAAATATTCAAAGCTAATTAAATGTGGCGTATCTGAGCTAAAAAATAAGAATGCGAAATGAATGAGCGTAGATTTACATGAGATTTGATATTTAAGTTCAAAATAAAATTTCAATTCAATTATGAACTTAAATATCCCCTTGTTTCTATAGTTAAATTGACTTTTAACTGTGTCTGATATTTAAATACCGAGTCGATAAAAATCGTTCATTGTTTTTAATCTCTGATATCTATGAAACGCGATTGATTATCATTAAGATGTATAATTTTCATTATCCTCTCATTATTATTTATTATATTATTTATTTCATTACTCTTTTTCCGGATTTTAAAAATTTCAATTTTGATTTCTAACATTTTCTAGCTTTCAGTTCCGACATTTTAAAGTTTTCATCTCCGACATTTTTCAGGAAGTGCTTTTCGGTAATTAAAAATTTTAAAGAATAAATTACACTCTGTATAGTATATTAAATGTCTTGGACATAAGTTCGATGCAGTCTTTGACATTTAATTCAGTGAAAATGAAATATGATAAAAAATTACATGCTCTTTGAACTCTTTATACTAGATTTAGTGCTACATGTTTAATTGTATAAATACACAAATTTTGTAATACTTAGTATATTTTGTCAATATCTTAAAAAAGTTGTGTGCAATATGATCTTTTAAAATTCCATTCACACATACTTGGTAAACATTAATTTGTCGGAGAGACACCTAGCAGAAATTCCGGAAATGAAAAGAAATAATAAATGTCGGCAAAGAAAAGAGAATTTGTCGGAAATGAAATTAAAAAAAACATCAGATACATGTGCGTTGTAACATGACCCCACCCCCTTCTTATGTTTGAGGACATATGCAACGTACCTTACCTACTGAGAGATTTTCGAGATATTCTTAATTTAAGATTATCGTGTCATCAGATGTTGACAGACAAAAAATCAGCATGCATTTCCAGGGGCTTTTGAAAATATATCAATTGATAAAATTCTTGTAAAATTCCAAGAAAAATCTCTGTGCTTTGATTGTGTACAACAGCACAGATAAATTTCACAGCAAAACTTTTGGACAGTGTACATCTTTCATTAACAAAAGAGAAAATGGCAGGGCGAACCTTAAAATGCAGTTATCAGTGAAGGTCCACCCTCTGTATATCAGATATTTTCCCATTGCACATCCAAAATTATGGACGGGGTACATTTTTTTCTCTCCCTCTCACATTAACAAGGAGAAAATGGCAGGGCGGACCTTAAAACGCAGTTATCAGAAAAGGTCCGCCCTCTCTTTTTTTCTGGATATCTTCAAGTTTAAAAATCGAATTTTTAGATATGCTTCTTTACTGAAGCATAAAAAAAAAAATAGAAAAGGGAATAGGGCGGACCTTAAAACGCAGTTATCAGAAAAGTTCTGCCTCTATATTTCAGTTATCTTCCCGCCTACGTTTTTTGGTCCGGGTGGTGAAAAAATGTTTTAACTTTGACTTAAACATATGAAATTAAATCGATTTTGTTTAAACTATATAATTAAAGAAGGGTTTACCCTGTTGTGTTTTATGTTTTGTACAACACGGTGTGTATAGCTAATAAAACAATGGGGGTGTGACGTATTTGTTTACCTGACAGGTACCTGCAGGTAGAGCCCGCGGCAGATGGCGCTGTAATTGAATGGTTTGAGAACTTAATGGTCATGACTTACCTTGACATATCAATAAGTTTGGATTTTTTCTTATTCATAAATAATTTCAAGGAAATATTCATGCGTACACTTCAAACCTGTGACATTTATAATAATCATAATTATATATTGTCTTTTTTGAAATATTCAAAGCTAATTAAATGTGGCGTATCTGAGCTAAAAAATAAGAATGCGAAATGAATGAGCGTAGATTTACATGAGATTTGATATTTAAGTTCAAAATAAAATTTCAATTCAATTATGAACTTAAATATCCCCTTGTTTCTATAGTTAAATTGACTTTTAACTGTGTCTGATATTTAAATACCGAGTCGATAAAAATCGTTCATTGTTTTTAATCTCTGATATCTATGAAACGCGATTGATTATCATTAAGATGTATAATTTTCATTATCCTCTCATTATTATTTATTATATTATTTATTTCATTACTCTTTTTCCGGATTTTAAAAATTTCAATTTTGATTTCTAACATTTTCTAGCTTTCAGTTCCGACATTTTAAAGTTTTCATCTCCGACATTTTTCAGGAAGTGCTTTTCGGTAATTAAAAATTTTAAAGAATAAATTACACTCTGTATAGTATATTAAATGTCTTGGACATAAGTTCGATGCAGTCTTTGACATTTAATTCAGTGAAAATGAAATATGATAAAAAATTACATGCTCTTTGAACTCTTTATACTAGATTTAGTGCTACATGTTTAATTGTATAAATACACAAATTTTGTAATACTTAGTATATTTTGTCAATATCTTAAAAAAGTTGTGTGCAATATGATCTTTTAAAATTCCATTCACACATACTTGGTAAACATTAATTTGTCGGAGAGACACCTAGCAGAAATTCCGGAAATGAAAAGAAATAATAAATGTCGGCAAAGAAAAGAGAATTTGTCGGAAATGAAATTAAAAAAAACATCAGATACATGTGCGTTGTAACATGACCCCACCCCCTTCTTATGTTTGAGGACATATGCAACGTACCTTACCTACTGAGAGATTTTCGAGATATTCTTAATTTAAGATTATCGTGTCATCAGATGTTGACAGACAAAAAATCAGCATGCATTTCCAGGGGCTTTTGAAAATATATCAATTGATAAAATTCTTGTAAAATTCCAAGAAAAATCTCTGTGCTTTGATTGTGTACAACAGCACAGATAAATTTCACAGCAAAACTTTTGGACAGTGTACATCTTTCATTAACAAAAGAGAAAATGGCAGGGCGAACCTTAAAATGCAGTTATCAGTGAAGGTCCACCCTCTGTATATCAGATATTTTCCCATTGCACATCCAAAATTATGGACGGGGTACATTTTTTTCTCTCCCTCTCACATTAACAAGGAGAAAATGGCAGGGCGGACCTTAAAACGCAGTTATCAGAAAAGGTCCGCCCTCTCTTTTTTTCTGGATATCTTCAAGTTTAAAAATCGAATTTTTAGATATGCTTCTTTACTGAAGCATAAAAAAAAAAATAGAAAAGGGAATAGGGCGGACCTTAAAACGCAGTTATCAGAAAAGTTCTGCCTCTATATTTCAGTTATCTTCTTATTGAACAGCAAAAAGTATGGGCGGAGTACATCTCTCCATTATTTACAAAAGAGAAAATGGCAGGGCGGACCTTAAAACGCAGTTATCAGAAAAGGTCCGGCCTCTGTATTTAAGATATCTTTATGTCATAAAGGGAAATTCTTGGACAGGGTTTATTTTCTTAGCTTAAAAACTAGAGAAAGGGACAAGGCGGACCTTAAAACGCAGTTATCAGAAAAGGTCCGCCCTCTGTATTTCAGATATCTTTATGTCATAAAGGGGAACTCTTGGACAGGATTTATTTTCGTAGTTTAACAAAAACTAGAAAAAAGGGACAGGGCGGACCTTAAAACGCAGTTATCAGAAAAGGTCCGCCCTCTGTATTTCAGATATCTTTATGTCATAAAGGGGAACTCTTGGACTGGGTTTATTTTCTTAGCTTAAAAACTAGAGAAAGGGACAAGGCGGACCTTAAAACGCAGTTATCAGAAAAGGTCCGCCCTCTGTATTTCAGATATCTTTATGTCATAAAGGGAAATTCTTGGACAGGATTTATTTTCGTAGTTTAACAAAAACTAGAAAAAAGGGACAGGGCGGACCTTAAAACGCAGTTATCAGAAAAGGTCCGCCCTCTGTATTTAAGATATCTTTATGTCATAAAGGGGAACTCTTGGACTGGGTTTATTTGCTTACCTTAAAAACTAGAAAAAGGGACAGGGCGGACCTTAAAACGCAGTTATCAGAAAAGGTCCGGCCTCTGTATTTTAGATATCTTTATGTCATAAAGGGAAATTTTTGGACAGAATTTATTTTCGTAGATTAAAAACTAGAGAAAGAGACAGGGCGGACCTTAAAACGCAGTTTTCAGAAAAGGTCCGACCTCTGTATTTCAGATATCTTTATGTTATAAAGGGAAATTTTAGGACAAGGTTTATTTTCTTAGCTTAAACCCCCCCCCCCCCCAAAAAAAAAAAAATTTTCATTTCCGACAGTTTTATATTTTAAAAGTTTTCATCTCCGACATTTGTCAAATTCATGTCAGTATTTTTTCGGCAATGAAAAAAAAAATATCATACTTCCGTTATAAAAATCCTTAACGTTAAATATTTTAGATATTCAAAGAAAAGGCTTTGCTTATATGTCTAAGAAACTTAATTGATTTTACCCTGGAGCAGATGTAGGTATTGTGAACTTTCACTTAACTCTTTCTTTTACTTATAACTAGACATAATATTGTATACAGAATGTATGTAATGATTAGATTAAAAAAAATGTGATTTGAAATAAATAATATTATATAATACATATTTACAATTTCCATCTTTGTTATGTATGTTAACCTAATAACCTTAAATTGCCATAAACAAAGTATCTTTTTAAAAAATCCGAAAACGTGGAAAAAAAACATAAATATATAATGTCGGAAATGAAAATAAAAATGTCGGATTCCGAAATGATAACAAAAATTGTCGGAAAATGCAAAAGGAAAATTCAGGAAATGAAATGCAGAGATCTAGTAGATATAATAATTAGCTTTTGAATAGGTAAGAAACAGTGTTAGCTTATAAGAACACAGGGGATATGGTGCTTTAAGTTTTCTCAAACGAGACAATTATTGGCTAACCCCCAACTGCCCAATCTGCAGGCATGTTGTTTTTACAATAACGGGTGTAGGGTAGTACACCGTGACATAAGCCCTTGCCACAGGCCTCCAGTTATGACAACAATATTAAACGTAAAGAATGACAGATTTTTTTATTTATACTATAAAGAAATATATTTTGAAAGATGTGATTTTTTTTGCGAGTGGAAGTCGGACGTTTATCATGTTTATTGGAAAGAGAGTTTAACTAAAGATCCGTGTTGGACTTACGAACATTCATCTGTTCACTGCATACTGATCTGCCAGTAAACAGGAGGTGAAGGTAAATGTATGTACATTTGTATTCTTAATAATTTTTTTAATGATAATGTTGACATTAGTGTACATCTTCCCGACAGGAAACTCGATCAATAAATCTATACTATCCCTTATTTATGTATTAATAATTTCTTACTTATTGTTTACTACATTCTGTTGAAGGAAACACAAGCTATTAATACGGATTTATATTCTTAATTAATTTTAAAACAATAGTTTTTCAATTGATATCGAATGAACACAGGCATACAATTTGTATAATAGGCCGAGGGCGGACCTTTTCTTATAGAGCCAGGCGGACCTAATATGTTATCGTATTTGGTCCGGCCGGACCTTTAAACGAGGCGGACCAAATATTATGCGACACCGGTCTCCACGTCTTACTGTGGAGGCAGTGGGAATCGAAACCGCGACGTAAGAATCAAGTGACTCTAGAGCAGACGCTTTAACCACTGCGCGACTGCTACGTAATTATGTTCCCCAAACGAAGTTGGGGAACATATTGTTTTTACTCTGTTTCTTATTATTATTATTTTTCTTCTTCCTGGGAAAATTTTGTCCACGAGTGATCTTGTAAACTACACATCCGACTAAGGTAAAATGTTTTTAGGGTCAGTAGACATGTTATGTAGATTTGCCGAACGAAGGTCATTTTGCGCGCACGTGCTTGCAAGAGCGTGCACGTGCAACACGTGAAATTACCAATATAATGTATATTGCCTAACTTTTCTATTTTTTGATGAAATGTTTTGAAACTCATAATGTAAGGATATATTAGTAGTATAGACAAGATGGCATGGTCATAATAGCAAGATCTCACGCGCATGCACGTGCGCTTTGCTCTGATTGGCTGAAACTAAAGTCTCATTATCTTTCTTGTTTCTTGTCATAATCTTTTGTAATTTTGAACATAGTCCTACATTATGAAGATCTACAGCATGATATATAAAAATTTTCATGAAAGCATGCGCATGCGTGCGTGCTTCAATCTGATTGGCTGAAACTTTTAATGGCTATATCTCCCTTGTTTTTTGACGAAATGCTTTGAAATTTTAAATATAGTCATGCATAAGGATATTCTATAATATGTTATAGAAAAATTTCATGAAATCACGCGCATGCATGTGTGCTGCAATCTGATTGGCTGAAACTTTAAATGGCTATATCTCCTTTGTTTTTTGACAAAATATTTTGAATTTTAAAATATAGTCATTCATTAAGATATCCTTTAATACGATAAAGATAAAAATTCATGAAATCACGCGCATGCATGTGTGCTGCAATCTGATTGGCTGAAACTTTAAATGGCTATAACTCCCTTGTTTTTCAACCAAACAGAATGGGAATTAGAACACAGATAAATATAAGGGACTCCTACAAGAAAATGTAGTCATCATGCACATGCGTGCACATGAAATGAGTTTAATTAAAAATACACTTGAGTGAGTACTCGTTACGCACAAGAACACGTGTGCAATGCTTAAATTTAAATATATTTTGTATTCTTTTGGGAAGACCTTGATTAAGTCTAAATTTCATAAAGTATTTCTTATTTAATAGAAATTACAGGGAATATGGCACCAAAAGGGAGTTGGGGAGCGTTTGGGGAACATCTGTAACGGTCCCCGTTACAATTAGCACTAGTTGTTCTGTATAATACAACTCGTAGTATTCAAAGCTCTTCATTTATATCTCAAGATTAGCAAAATTCCTCTTCCACTGTTTTTTTTTTTGTAAAACAATCTAATTACAATATGATTCCACAAAATCAAGGATGAAACTTGCTTACTAAAGCAAAAGAAACCAATAAAGGTCTGCACAGTTATATGTTGTCAGAGAAAATACTGAATAAATATAAATATAATTGATCGCAAAAATATTATATAAATATAAATTGATCGTAAAAACAATATATGTAGCGACATTGACTTTAATCGATAAATGTTTAAATCTTAATAAACCCAAAGTGGTAAAACCCTCAAATTATGTGGAATATATTAACAAATTATTCATATCACATGGTTTGTCGATGTAACGGGCATAGGACCTATGTGTGTAGTAGAAATGATGACTACTGAATACCTATCTTCTAATTGAATGTAATGCTTTTTTTCTCTGAACAAAGCTATTTGAGATATACTTGAGAGTGTAATATAAACTCTAGAAAATATACCAAGCCAGGTGAATTTTATGGGGAAAAGCAATATGGTAAAAATCAGGATATGTGATATGTATTTTTCTGATTTTTATATCATTTTGTTTTTATTCTCATAAAATTCACCTGAGTTTGTATATCTTTAATTTTTTTTTTACACTTTTAGCACCAAGCTTACATATTCTGAATTTTGTTTTCATCTGTTAACCTTTACTGAGTGTGATCTGTCCATATTTTTTATTTTATTGAAGTATTACTTATATTTTCCAAGTCTGTTTCATTTTCAAAGTCTAAGGAGACAAAATTCAAAGAAGTATCCACTTTTCTAAACCTGTGACCTGATATTACGTCTCCTCCAAAGAAAAAAAATGTTTGTACCATCTGTCCTTAACAGCAACTTAAATCCAAATAAACATAAAAAAAACATCAAACTTCCAATGGTACCATTCACATATTCTTAAAAATCACTATAATAATGCGCACGATATGTACTTCTTAATTTTACATCCACTTAAAATCATGTTATATTTCTTTGAGAGTTTATTTTCAATAAGCCATTCATCTAATAAAATCAAATGTTAATTATCCTTACCCTCGTTTACCATAGTTTGGAGTTTTACATATACGGCATGCTCCGGCCACCAGGCATTGATGTAAATTTCTTATACAACCTTGTGGACACTGGCACTCTGTAAATAAAAAAACACAGCTCTTTAACACAGGACTTTAAAAATGGCGCTCGGCCAGGCAAGACGTGCTGTTTAGCGAGTGGTCGAAAACATGCCGGACTCTTAATTAATACTAATTCTAAACCGTTCCTGGTTGTGGAAATTATGTGATACCATTCTCAGTGATATATCCATGCAAATTATATTGTGAATTGTAAGTGAATGTGAATGCGATTGTGATTGGGACTTGGTATTGAAGATCATATAAGTAAAGTGTACATTTAAAAAACCCGCACCGCAGTGCCTGTTGTGAAAACTATTCACGGTCACTCTACACAGTAAGAATGTCGACCCCTAGTGTATCTACCCGAGGGAATAAAAAAGGAGAGAAAAATGAAAAATCAAACAATGAAAATCAAGAGGAAAGCACTTTGGCAGACGTAAGTAAACAGCTAACCCAGATTTCAAAAGATCTCGTGGAATTAAAAACTGAAATTAAAAAAACTGTCAAAGCTGATAAGTTGGAGACGCTTGTAACCACACATATTACTTAAAAATAAAATGTGCAGTATTTAACAATTCTTGGCAAATCGTGTAAGAAATATACATGTTGACAGCTGCGTAGGAATTATCGATTGGTTTCTCGGGAACGGATCAGGGAGTATGTTTTAAAACCCGGCGGGTAAAATGTTCGGGTTTAGTAAACTTTGTCATGTTCTGTCTTTAATTAATAACTAGGTTTAAAAATTTCAATTTTAACATGAATTATTCAGATCAGGGATCATGTGCTTAAGGAAAAGAATGTATCCCCTCTCGAAAGATCACATTGCATAAGGCCATTTGTATTGATCAGATATTGATAAGGAAGACTAAATATTTTATAGACAAATGTATCATAAAACAAAAGCCTTATAATAGGTATAGAATATGTCATTTAAAAAAAAAACTATAAGACATAAGGTTGTATCAGTGATCAAGGTCATTTTAACAATGGTAAAATTTGCTGGAAACTCCAATATTATTTGATTATTCATTTAAATTGGCTTATATCAAAAGTGTTATTTTGATGACTCAAGTTTTGTGCATTTACAACATGTGTGAAAAATAAAAATCAACATGCAATAAAATAGCAGAGCATGATTATCAAAAATTAATATAATCATTATAAGTATATCAATGATTAAGCGAAACCAATAAAAATGAGTTAAGTTGTTTATCCTAATGCAATGTACATTGTATTTATCAATTTATGTCAATATTTTTTTTGTAATCAGAAATATGACATTAATCAGATGAAATATATAATCCGAACAGTATTCAAGCTCAGAAGTCAAATAAACAATACAAAATAGATCAAGAGCAATCACGGACCTATAAAACATGGGATCATGTGACATGGAGGAGTGGACATCCCCTGTGAAGTATGAATCTTTTCATTTAAAAGAAAAGTATATCTTTGAGACAGATGTTACTCTTTGACAAAGAATTAATTTCTCTTGATGAGAAAAAGCTCACTATTTGAAAGATGGCATTTGGAGATAACAAGCAAAAACCAAGCTCAAAGGTTCTTGAAACATTTCAAATTGGGAACAGAAGAAACATGAACCTCTAAAAATATTAGAGGATCATTTGCCATGAAGGTTAGCATCCTCTATCGGTTCAAAATTCGCCCCATGTCAAGATCAGGAACGCGATAAAGAAATCCATGAATAATTCAATGTTTTTTTTTCATAAAGGACGGATTGCATGTATTTACACGTTCTTTCTATTGAGATTTTTTTTTACTCATATCAAGAGGTAACGCCTGCAGTGACAGAGTACTCGGTTATTAAGGTCTCATCCAAAAGACCCACAACTCAAACTTCAAATTGACTTAGGTGAGTCGTGGCCAAAATATGAACCAACGACCTGTAGATTGCGGATCAAGAGTTCTATCGATAGAGCTACTATGCCGGTTTTACATCAAAGAGAATCTTTGTAAGAACTCAAAATAAGAAAACAAGTCCAGAATTGATGTCTCATTGAACAAAAATAGACATTTGGATAAAATTCTTGCGTATGTAAATAAAAATGTACTAAGATATTCACAATGAATTAACGTCTGCGCATCTCAAGTAAATGAATGAAATACAAGTATGTGGAGATAACGAACATAATTCAGGTTCAGAAGTCCATTAAATATTACAAAATAGGAGTTGAGCAAAAACGGACCTCTAACACATCAGATTTGGGATCAGGTACCATACGAAACTGAGGATATTCTGCATCAAAATAATGCCCGTTAGTACTTAACATATTATTAAAAAAGCAATCAGTGCATACTAAACAAAGTAAAGTGGTGCAGATCGTAATGTGAGAGCAGATTGTTAATCTGTCGTATGCCTTTAATGGAATCAACTCTGGTCGGTCGAAGCCGTTTACAAAAACGCAAGGTCCCATGTCACGGCAGGCACGATATATATTCTACATTTATCAGTACAGGCAAGTGAATTTCAAAATTGCTTAATTTGAAGTACTCTAATAAGATAAAGGTAATATCAAAAATAAGTGAAATAATTTTATAAGGGACGCAAAACTACAATCAATCTACAGCCCCACTAATCAATTTAATTTGATGTTTTAAATGTTTAAAAAAGCTTCTTTTAGCAAAAGCACATGAACGGTAAATATGCTAAAGGTCTTTTCTTAAAAATAAAACCATATCCGTTTTGATTAAGAAATTTATGTGTTCCCTTTAATATCTTTTTTTAAAAAAAATTCAAAACGAAGTGTTTGAAACGCAAACATTATAATATTGAATTGAAAACTTAATATCTCGTGTGGAAAAAGTAATTCTTCGGCCGGTAGGTGCCGGTAGAAAAATATTTTATCTGGCGGCCGCAGAATAATTTTATGGTGGCCGCCACATAAGTTACTGGTTGCCGCCAGATAAAAGTTACCTGGCGGTCGCCAGTTATTTATGTGGCGGCAGCCAGATAAAGTTTTTTCTATCTGGTACCAATCGGCTTCCATATCATTTTAGTTTTCTTTGTGAGAGAAAGATATAATCTCATAAGCAAGCAGATATTTTCATTTAAATAAGAAATACATTTTACAAGTGAATGAATTAGAAAACGATTTGGCTAACAGCAATGACAAAAAAAAATACATGTAAAAAGAGCTTTTCTGTCGTAAAGTATATCTATACACGTTAATGTAAAACATAGTAAGAAATGGGAATTAAGATAGTAAATATATATAGCCCTTCCATGAGGTCGATTCATAGATATACCGACTTCACATAAAAGCATATCGACCGAACACGCCTCATGACCGACTGCAAGGGCTACATTTGTTATATCATTGATAAAGAAATTAACAAAACCATATTTGAAAATTATACATACCACCAAGCCTAATTTTTTCTGACATGTATTTTAACATCGACAAAGATTTAAAAAGGTTTTTATTCTAATCGTGTTTCCTTTTTACTGATAGAGAATTTAGGAATATAATTTAAAAGACTAAATTAATTTTGTTTATCATAATTTATGAAAAAAAACCCATATTTTCTTCTTCTTTTTTTTTTTAAATATAAAGGCAATGGCAATTAGTACAAAATATCATAATTGTAAAATAGGATTGAAATTATTTATTTTTTTTAGAAACAAAGTTATTTTAGCTATTCAGCAATTTTGTTATTTTAGGGGAAATAATTTCCATTTTTTAGGAACCTCAAGTTTATATGCTTTTCAGAATCTATGAATCGTAACACACAAGTCTTTATGCTGTTAAATACCTGATCATGTGATCAAGTTTGAGCCAATCAGAGAGCTTGGAATAATAGAATAATTTATGTAAGTTGGAGACATGGATATAATTTAATTTACTAAATACTGATGATGAGGGTAATGAACTAATTTTTAAGTGGGGGTGGGAATTTCCGTTCAGCTTGTATGTATTCTAGAGAAAGAGCTAAGGTGATAATGTGAGAAGGCGCTTGTTTCTGTGACAAGCAAACGTTTAAATATGAGTCTTATTTTTATACTCACGATGCTTTTGCTCTGGAAATAAGGGTTTTACACGATAGAGACGATGACACGTTAAAAGCCCTTTGTAAAGTACAATATCTCAGCCATTTATAAACAAATGATGTAATTTCGGGATTGTAATAAACCGAACAAAAAAATAAACCTTTCTTGGTACCTATATCTTTTCGAAAGCTATGCCCATGAAATTTAAGACATAATTTGCAATAATTTGATTCAAATAGTTACGCAAAAAGATGTAAATATAGATAGTATGATGTGTGCTTTGTCTGATGATGAAGTTCTTCATTGTTTTTTGATTGTTTGTTTGTTGTTTTACGACCATCTGGAGAACTTTCACTCATATGGAGACGCCACCACTTTTCGGCGGAGAGCTGCAAATTTTATGCTGTGCTTGGCACTATGGGCCATTGAGCAGTGAGGGATCTTTTTCGTGCCAGGACCTACTGCGACACGGTACCTCGCTTTATATGGTCTAATCCGAAGGACCGGTCTCCACGTCTTACTGTGGAGGCAGTGGGAATCGAAGCCTCGACGTAAGAATCAAGTGACTCTAAAGCAGACGCTCTAACCACTGCGCGACTGCTACGTAATTGTTCTGTATAATACAACTTGTAGCATTCAAAGCTCTTCATTTATATCTCAAGATTAGCAAAATTCCTCTTCCACTGTTTTTTGTTGTTGTTGTTGTTGTAAAACAATCTAATTACAATATGATTCCACAAAATCAAGGATGTAACTTGCTTACTAAAGCAAAAGAAACCGATGAAGGTTTGCACAGTTATATGTTGTCAGAGAAAATACTGAATAAATATAAATTAATAAAATTGATCGCAAAAATATTATATCAATATAAATTGATCGTAAAAACAATATATGTAGCGACATTGACTTTAATCGATAAATGTTAAAATCTTAATAAACCCAAAGTGGTAAAACCCTCAAATTATGTGGAATATAGTAACAAATTATTCATATCACATGGTTTGTCGATGTAACGGGCAATATTAGGACCTATGTGGGTAGTAGAAATGATGACTACTGAATAACTATCTTCTAATTGAATGTAATGCATTTTTTCTCTGAACAAAACTATTTGAGATATATTTGAGAGTGTAATATAAACTTTAGAAAAATATACCAAGCCAGGTGAATTTAATGGGGAAAAGCAATATGGTAAAAATCAGGATATGTGATTTTTCTGATTTTTATATCATTTTGTTTTTATTCTCATAAAATTCACCTTGGTTTGTATATCTTTAATTTTTTTTTACACTTTTAGCACCAAGGTTACATATTCTGAATTTTGTTTTCATCTGTAAACCTTACTGAGCGTGATCTGTCCATATTTGTTATTTTATTGAAGTATTACTTATATTTTCCAAGTCTGTTTCATTTTCAAAGTCTAAGGAGAAAAAATTCAAAGAAGTATCCACTTTTCTATACCTGTGACATGATATTACGTCTCCTCCAAAGAAAAAAATGTTTGTACTATCTGTCCTTAACAGCAACTTAAATCCAAATAAACATCAAAAACATCAAACTTCCAATGGTATCATTCACATATTCTTAAAAATCACTATGATAATGCGCACTATATGTGCTTCTTAATTTTCCATCCACTTAAAATCATGTTATATTTCTTTGAGATTTTATTTTCAATAAGTCATTCATCTAATAAAATCAAATTTTAATTAATATCCTTACCCTCGTTTACCATAGTTTGGAGTTTTACATATACGGCATGCTCCGGCCACCAGGCATTGATGTAGATTTCTTATACAACCCTGAGGGCACTGGCACTCTGTAATTAAAAAACACAGCTCTTAATCTCTCCTTGCTGTCATCAATTCAAATTTAATTCTTTAGTAATAGCAAGAAGTATGTTATTTGTTTCTTTTTCTTTTGTTTTAAGCTCATGTAAAGTAATACTAATGTGTCACGATTTTTGGCGGGTAACTGAGTCAGGGAAAAAGGATAACAATTGCGTCTTTGAGATTATTTCTTATACCATATGAAACAGTATTTATTCAAAATCTCTTACAAGAGAAGAAAACGCATGCGGTGACCTTTATCTTCTCAATTAGATATAACAACGACGTAAAATCAATTAGCTATTAATAGTTTATTTCCATCTTAATGTCAACACGATATATCCCAGTGAGCTTGAAATAAAAGATACAACAGAGTATGACACATACACAGCCGTTTCATTTTTGGATATTTTACTAGAAAAAAAGACATTAATGGTAGCATAACAGCAAAGCTTTTTGATAAACGTTTTGAATTTAACTTTTCAACCGTTAATTTCCATTACTTATGCAGCAGTATACCTCCATTACCTGCAAAAGGTAGTTACACTGTATATCTCTTAGCTAATTCGATAGGCAAAAGCATCATAAAAACAAATTCTCAAAGCAGGTTATTTATTGACAAACAAGTTATGAAACAAGAATATCAACAGTCTTTTATTAAGGCATCAATTCATAAATATATGGTCATATCCTACATGTACCTCTGATGTTTTAAAAGTCCAAGTTTGCTCTACTTGAATTGCATTGCTTCAATGAACTTTAAGCTTGAATACTGTTCGTTATCTCCATAGAAATTATTTTATTATGTTGTTTCTACAAATAATTATTTCAAAGAAATCAAATGAATGTAAATTAACAGCATTTTAAAAAAACTTTGTACTTTCAAACTAACAATTTAACCTTTTCTTTTAAAGATAGATTTACATACTTACATGTTTAGATATTATTTAACTATTTGAATGATATGACTCATTTTTAAATTTATTTAAAATATTTGTGCATTACTGTACTAAAATCCTTATAGATATAACAAGTAAAATCTTAAATTTACATAATCACGAATTAGACATCTTTAGTATAGATAAAAAGTGAGCAAAATATACGTAAAATCAGAAAATACAGTATACATGAGCTAAGAAACATACACGGCTATTAATCTGTGTAAATGTCAACATATAATGAAAAAGATCTATAGAACCAAATCTGGCAAATACGTTTAGACTCCTGATTAATTTAAACTTTCTTAATACCGTACTTTAGGGCTTTAATAATTTGTCTTTTATTTGCATATATTAACTGAAAAAGACTAAATTGTAACCTTGAACAAAATTTTATGATAAACACGATGGCTATAAATAATTTTCTTTACTTATAAAAACTATTATAATACCATCATAACCTGCTTATGAAGTCTATGTCTTTAGTTGATTCGAATTCGAGAGATGCTGAACGAAAACACAATTTCTAAATCTAAGTAAACTACTGGCAAACAAACTGATGAAACAAGGAAATCTATGGTAGATACAATAATAAATTGTATAATGTAAACGGTTTTTACCCGATCCAGGAAAGAAGCGCATGGTGGCTGTTACTTGAAACAGTGGATGCTTACTCCTCCATAGCACCTGATCCCCCCTCTGTTGTTTTTCAGAGGTTCTTGTTAAATCTGCTCCCGATTTGAGCCGGAGCAGATTACTGCCTGTTTGTTTTTAGCTTGATTACTGTTTGTCTAATTTTTCTTAAAATTACGAACTATTTTTTTTTGGTTTATTAAATAGAAAACAAATAAACAATGGAACTTACCTCTCATTACAGTTAAAACACGATGAGGTACTTTAGCCATGCAGAAAATGAAACATGTGGATAAAAGACAAACTAGTATGAAAAAGCACTTTGTATGCATGATTTAATCAAGTCCGTATATAACTTACGGTTTTATACTGTCCTTAATGGTATTTATATATTTTCAGGAAAGGAAGGAAGGCGTTGGTTTTTTCATCGAATGAAAAGCACGAGTAGGGTGGGTTAGACATTAAATGATACAAGCCGAGGTATCCCGAGGGGAAATTTAATTGAAATGAAGAGAGATTGTCAATTGGCAATTAGTTTTTAATGTGAAACTAATGCGTTTCTGAAATATATATATAAATTTTATTACAAACTTCTGTTTGAAAATGTTTCGATGTTTTGGTTTTTCGTTGATCGAAGGGCTTCTTTATTTCAATCTATGAGGTAGACTCAGTTCAGTCCAGTTCATAAATTAAATGGAAGAGGGCAAATTCGTCAATCAATTTGTATTCCCTGGGTATGAAAACTGTTGTGAAGAAAAAATAAAACTATTAATATCTGTTTCTTGCCAGATTATGGGCAAAAATTAATTGTTTGATCTCAACAAAAGTGAAACACAGGAGAAATTACCATGACTTATTAATAAATTTACTTAATTTGATCCTCATCTATAAATGAAAATTTTAAATGTAACATTTCAAAATAAGAATTTTTTAGGGTACGCTGGATGACCATTTTCCCTTCACATAGTTGAAAAACTGTACCTCTGATATTACAATATCCTGTACAAAAGATTTTTTAAACATACTTTTCATTTTTTTTCTTTATTTGTCGGTTAATTTTTTTTAAAAGAAAGATTCAATTTATCATGTATGTATGACTTTATAAAATGCAATGAATATTTTTTTTACTTTTGAATATTTTGTTACAATAGTAACGTATAGAATAATTGATATTCTAAATATGTTCATCATGCATTTAAAACAACAGGCGTTCAACTTTAAGAAACAACCATTCCCAATTGTTTGCTTTGCCGCAAATGTTAACTTTGGGGCTCTTGGTTATAAAAATGTTAAAAATGGCATTTTAAGACATGTTGCCATGGTAACTATAACACATAGCAACCATTTTTTGCCCGATTTTAGTTAAGGGTATCATAGGCGTTTATCATAGGGAGTTTGGAGAAATTCTGAGATTATGCGTGCCACATCTCCTATATAAAATTTCAAGTCATTACAAAGAATAGCTCTTAAATATTTGACTATGCTATATTCTTCCAGACTTTTTTCCTTTCAAAACTTCGTGATTTTGAGATTTGTGCGCCGTTAAAAACGTGTAGATTGTATACACATAAAAGGGGTATTTACAACAATCTAATTGACTGTGCTGTTCGGATTTACTTTTATATCTTCCTGTTTTCCTACGAGTTTTGATAAGCCATTTAGTTTCCTTGGACCTGCTGAATCTAGAATAAAACAGGGTGCGGTGAAATAATTATGGTAAACAAAGAAGAGGATCTTAATAAGGAGTAGAAAGCTACTCACCAAGGTCAGGGGTTCCTCATTATTCAGTACAGGGCAAAACTAAAGCATCTATATGGCATTAAAAGAATGCTATTTTCGTGTGGAATTTTATATAATGACCTTCTTTATAGAGAATTTTCTGAAGATCATTGTTCATATCAGAGAGAACAATAAAAATAGAAAGGGCTTGTACAGTGTTGTAGTCTGTGGTCTTAAGAAAGGAAGGTTTTTAAAAAGACTATTAGCAAAGTGGTTCAACATTAAAATTTCCGTATAAAGATCCAAGTAGACATCAAAATCAAATCACATGTCTTCTGTGAAAAAATTCCGTTCGATGCTTAACCGATTTCCGGTTGCATGCCGAGGTGTAAAGTTGTTAATTTAAAACTTAATTTAGGACACCTACATACTTCCTAATGTTAATCCGATTTTGTTGTTACAGAACAATTAAGTCGGGCAAAGGTAGTGAATATGAAACGATTAATATTACAGAAAGATCAAAATCGTAACTTGCAACATGGTTTCTGTCAAATATTTTTTTTTACCTGGAGGAGTTGTCTTGAAGACATATATTCTGGGGATTATTTGAAGTGATGTTGTGTTTCAAGCCGTATAATGTATTCGACGAAAGAGAATGTGTGTTGCATCAGGAACAATCCTATATTTGCCTAAACTGCGCTTTCTATTTTGTACTTACCGATCTTTATGATCACGAACAGCCCTATCAATAGCCTCAGGATTGACATTCTTTGTGCAATTTAAAATTTACATTTAGTGGATAAGCTTCATTTAATTCAAAATAACTAAGTAAAAGTTTTTGCATGAAATAACAAATACCCTGTATAAATCTGTAAATAAATTCTCGGGAATATTAATTCATTGATTGGTTCGTATGCCAAACGAAATATACTAGTGGCTGAAAAGAAAAGATAAACATAAATTGTAAGTCATGGTTTATATGCGATGAACCTTGAAGACATTTCTCATTACATGTAGCTATACCAGTAGATATCAGCTCTCTAAATACCCATCTACTTGAAGGATGTAAATTTTTACCCCCAGAATTGATCATATTTCACCAAAAAAAATACTTGTAGCTCGAAATATCTCTACATATATCTTGGTAACTTTGTTGAAAAATCATGTGAGAACCAAACAGGAAGTTTATATCAGCAGTACAAGTAGATATCAGCTTAGCAAGAATCCAATTAAATCAATGATGTGAACATATTGTATCCCAAATTTGCATTATAATACCCAAAAAGTACAAGTATCTGAGTGTATTACTTCAGACATCTTGGTAACTTCAGTGCCAGATCTTGTGGTGAAGTATTGAGAATTTTTTTTTATCAGTAACATTTGTAGATTTTAGCTTTTTTTTTAAAATGTCAGTTCAATGATGTTAATATTTGTTTTGCAAAATTTTTGTATGCCTTATAAAATATGGTAGTAGCTGAAAAGATGACATAAGATAAACGAGTAAATCGTTATGCGGAGAACCTTGAAGAAATTTCTTATATTTGTATGAGTAGATATCAGTTCTCTTAATAACAGGCCTAGGCTACTCGAAGATTGTTAATATTTTACCAAAACAATTAATCATATTTCTCAAAAAGTACTAGTACCTTAAGATAAGTCAACATATATCTTTGTAACTTAAGTATCAAATCATATGCATACATAAGATATTTTAACTATAGAAAAAAAAAACCAGATTGTATTCAATTTTTTTAAATGCATTCAATACATTTATTTTTTTTAGATTAATGTTTATAGGTTAGCCAGTTACTAGAAGCTACGTATCTTTACGCACATTTCAAGTCCGTTTTAGTAGCTACATGAAATTACAAGTAGTAACATGTAGCTTTACTCACATATACATGTCATACCCAGATGTTAGTAGTCAGCTTTATTCACATTTTTAAGTCAATAACTAATAGCTTACTTTACTGACTATATCTATTTAGCGTCTTGTTTTTAGTAAATCTATTTTTAAATTCAAATAAAGCAGAATTTATTCAAAAATGTATGCTTTATAGAAGACGAAAACACCCTCTGTTGTCCATGACTCGGCAATCGAATAAGTAAGTCTACGTATCGCCAATTAAGAATTGTTACTTCGATCTATTCACACATCGACTTGATTGATACTACTGAATTTTAAATAATAAATAAAAGATACCGCACATTCTGACTCTGTTTCATATTAAGAAATTGTACTAGAAAGTCATTAATTATAACAACAATTAAAAAAAACATTATGACCTTCTTTTCTCCTTCCAACTTTTTTTATCAGGACAATAAACATTACAAAATATATTCCGGAAAAAAGTATGTATAACATTATCCAACCTTCAGGAAATATTTAGATAAAGAACAGTAAACATGTTTAAAATCCAATCAAAATTTAAAAAGTGGGAGCAGAGAAAACAAAGACCTCTGAAAGCAAAGGTGGAATATCACTAAACCGTGGAGAAATGAAGACCCACTGTCGGGCAGTTAAACATCCTGCGTTCATAATTTTTTCAAGTTATCCAACAGATTTCTGGCACATATGCATTAATAATTGTTTGTAATTTTGTGTTTTGTATCATTTTGCGTTGTATATACGAAACGTGTACCAAGACGCAATGTCCCATTTGAAATGCCGGTATGCACCGCAACATTATATGAAACCATATACGTATTTCACGCATGTTTATGTTACAAATGTCATGTCCTGTGTACTTTAAAAACATAAATCAACATCATGAATGATCACGATTTTTTATCACATAAACAGCTTTGACTCATTCATCGATATCAGTTTCCTGAATTCAAAATATAATAGTGATCAGGAAGAACAGTTAAAAATGTGAAGGTGATTAATAAAAACGAATCGATTTCGTTTTCAAAGCGATCGACATGGTCGGTTACTTTAAATTTTATTCATAACCATGCTATGCAGTTAAAAAATTAATACGGTTTTATTTGTTGAAATTCATCAACTACTTTCTCTATCTTTATGTAAAAAAAAAACAAAAAAAACAAGTAAAGACTTTACTATACACAAATATTCAATAAATATTTATAATCAATGAACAGAAAATTCATGCCATAATTCGATTTCGGCCAAAATGTTTTCTAGGCAATTTACGCGTTAAATTATTCTTGATTCTCAGACATCTTTTTTCCAAAGCGGCCGAGGTATCTAAACTGCAAAGATTCAAAGATTCAAGAAGAATATATAACCAAGTCATGGTATCAATAAGATTAATTTCGACTGTTTTTGCAATAAGTCATGTCGGAGGCATACCGGGTATGCTTTTTCTTGACCTCAAGAATATAATATTACTATTGCCAACCATGTGATGCATATTTCTTATTTGAGAGATTTTTTTTGCCAAAAAGATGGCACCATATATGGTGTTTCCAATGATACTACCATATTAAGAAAAATAAAACAAACTAGAGGTACTGTGAGCAATGAGCTCACTAAATGATACCCCCGCCTCCCATATGAATATAATTGGAGTGTCCATGTTTTGTTGTGGGAAACCCAAAAATATGTGTCAGATCAAGAAGTAAAATAGGAGGAGCACAATGGCAATACGTAATAAAGATTCTATGAAAGTTTCATCAAATTTCATTTAGTGGTATGAAAGAAGTAGCGGATAAGAGATTGGAACCCCAAAGCGTAACAGACAGACGGACGCACAGCTAGACGGACGGACATAACAATTACTATACGATTTTCAAGCGGGGGGTATATCTAGAGGTACTTTGAACACTGAGCTCATAATATACCTGTCTTAAACATGATTATAATGGCAAAGTGCATAGAAGGTGCAAAATGGCATTATGTACAAATGAATCTTTGAAATTATCTTTAAATTTTATAATGTGGTATAAGAAGAGTTGCGGATATAAGATATTGGTTTTCCCGAGCAAAACATGGACAGGGTCATTGTTTCTATAATATTGAAGAGTACCCAACTCTTATTTGTAACTCCACCTATACCACTGAATAAAATTTAATGATACTTTCACAGATTCTTTATTACATAATGCCATTGTGCACCTCCTACTTTACTTTTTGATCTCTTTATTTTCCCTTTTCGATAGAATCTTTTATAAAGTAACAAGGGAAATATGGAGCAGAAGAAGCAGAGCAAATACCAGCCTCTTAAAATTAGAAGTGGGATAAGATGCCATGGAGGAGTGAGCATCCTCTGCCGACCCGCCAAACTTGCTCTGGTCTCTTTGTCATGATAGGAAGATAAAGGAAAATCCGTCAACAATTCAAATATTTTGTATGAAAAACGTCAGCAAGCATTTGACTTTATGATAAAAATGTATGACAAGGTCATTGTATCGACCATAGAACTTCTGGAAATATGAATTTAAACGAGACATCTGATATTCTTGTTTCCGTTTGAGAAATTGTTCATACTTAGAACATATATTGGATCAACTGAGATATATAAACCCCGTATACAGGTGATGAGTATATTGCTACCTAAGTAAGGGAAGTTGACGATTTAAAAAAAGTTAATGTCATCACATTTTTTCATAAAGCTTTGTTTTAAGATAACCATTAACGTATTTTCTAGTACATTGTAAAATATCAAAATATGTAACAGGTGTGTCAAACTCTGTGATATCTTTTATTTCACAGTCACTGGCATATATCGTGTCGACGTATAAATGGAAATAATTATCGTTTATTGATAATATTTCGTCGAAACATCTAAATGTTAAATTGGAGGTTAAAGCAAGTGTGATATTCTCTTATGTATGGTACTTTGAATGAATTCTGCTTTATATGAATACAAATTTGTGTCTCTGAATAATTGGGCGCAATTGATACCCAAAGAAATTCAATAATTGATTGTTAAAAGACCTCGTCTCGAAAACCACATAGATATTGTCTATCAGAAACTCGAACATCTTTATAATATCAACCTCTAAGTACATGTGTGAAGAATCAGAATATCTTCAAGAAAGTAATTTAGTAAATGAACAATGACAAGACTTTTACGAGTTCCATTTTTATTTTTAAAGATAAGCTGTCAATGATGACAAAAAGCCTGGACTTAAATTTGCATTTATTTTTGAAATGTTCTTATGCTGATCATTTGGTAAAAGAACTATATGCGGTATATTGCATATGTTTGCCCCCACAAAAGTCAAATTTTGAAAACTTCCTGAAATGTGCTGAATTCAATAAATTGTACGAGAAATATAAGTTAACAGAAAATATTATGGTTCCAGAGCAGTGTATTCACAATTTCTGTTTTTATGACGTCACAAACTAGTCCGATTTTATATCCTTTTTCAGAAAGAGGACAAAATGGACAAAATTTCAACAATTTAAGCTTTAAAATTTATAGAGCGCATGTGTGTTCAGGAACAATATTGACATATTTCATTGATATTATCATTCTACACATTATATCAAAATATTTATCCTGAACACACATGCGCTCGGTGACTTTTATTTAAAATATCGACGAAATATGTACATTTTTCTGCAAAATTCATAAAAAACTGAAATTTACGTCATATTTGTGACGTCATTACGTACATATGACGTCATTTCTTATGAAATTGTTCAGTGCTTTGAAGTCAGCATATACTCCCCTGTTTAAGGACTTAATTAAATATTACTCCATCAAAGTTTGATTTTGGGGGGCAAATGTTGGTTAATACCGCATATAGTTCTTTCTGATTTCACATTTTCAAAAATGTTCCTTAGAATTTAAGTTTTCACATCTGATCTATACCACATTGAAAATGTTGTTGCAAAGTACTCTCGAAGTTTTCCCTTCGCTACTGTTAATATTGAGGAGTAAAGAAAGCTATAGAGGCTTGGTTTAACGCTTACTGGAACCCGCTATGTATCATGTACTAGTATGTAGGCATATTTTTCTTAAAGCGCTAGCGCGCTTCATGGAATATGCCTAAGAAACATGTCTGTTTGATTTACACACCAAAAATTCACACTAAATATCTTATAAACTTTAGTAATTTTTAGTTATAAATAAAATATGAAGTCTCCATGGTCTAACAAACATTTGCTCAATTAATGTGTAAAGAATTTTAGAGATTAAAAACAATTTCTAAAGTATGAATAAAATGGAAAAAGAATGTATTTAATATACATATTTTAGTAGACTATAACAAATAAACGTAATATTAATAACATATTAGCTCACTTCCCTTTTTTCTGTAAAACCTCTTTGTCAATGTTTCTAAAGTATCTTGTTATATAAAAAAGGATTGTTTTATCATCTATAAGATTTTAAATGAGAAGAAAGTTAAATGCTTCTCATCAAACATGTTAAAACAATGTCATGACTGTAATTAATATCTAGGTTACATAAAAATTCCAGAACATAAAGACTCGAAGCCTGGAAGATAATGTTCATAAAGAGAACCATAAAAGTTATAATTTTCCGGGTCCGCAAAGTAGATAGTTTACAATGTATTTACACAGGGAGTAGAACTCTTTACTGATACATTATCTTTTTTATTTAGACACACCCTGATGCTGAATAAAATTAATTAGGAAAATATCTTAAATAAAAAGCATTTGTAACTAATTGTTTATATAAGTTACCTTAGCCATACTTCCAGAGGAATTAAAAAAAAATAAACATTGTCACCAATATTTAAAAACTCTTCTAGCTTCTTAAATGAAACCTTAAGGCAGTTCATAGCGTACTAAGATTTTGCAAGTTAATGATCGATTTCATTAGGGAAAGTTACCGAGAAATATAGAATAAAATGTATGGAGATAACGAACAGTATTCAAGCTCAAAATCCATAAAACAATATAAAATAGGAGCAGAGCAAACAAGGACCTCCAAAACATCGGAGCTGGGATCAGGTCCCTTAGCAGAGGAAGCATCCCCTGCCAACCGGTCACACCCGCCGTGTGCTTCTTTTCATGATTGGGAAATAACGGAAAATCTGTCGTCAATTCAGTGTGAAAATAATGGACTGGCAATTAGCATGAAAACGTCACACAGCATTTGACTCAATGTAAAATTGTACTGATTCGCTGATAAGGTCATTATTTCGCTCATAGAACTTACGAAATGATGACTTTAATCGAGACAGCTGTTAGTCTTGTTTCATCAACTTGTTTGTCAATAATTTACCTCGTTTTAGAAATTGTGCATACGTATAACAGGCATTTGCGTATTGAATCTTCTATATATAAACTCCGTATGCAGGTGATGAAGGTATATTGCTAAGTAAGGGAAGTTGACGATTGAAAAGTTATAGTCATAATAATTTTATCACTATATTATCTAAATTCTTTCTTCTTATATTTCACCCAGATATTTGTTATTTCAAGTATGGGAATTTTATTATACATTTAAAATTACTCATCGCTTGCTAACAATGAAGCCAACATGTAATTCATAATCTGTGTCTGCCTGCATCAAGGATAGGTCGAGACTTCAGAGCAAAACAGCTTGAAATCCTCTGGTTTCATCCTACCCTTTCATCATAACCGAAAGTGGATACATGTATATCCCTCTTAAAATTTTAAAATGCGTTGACAGAATTTTGAGGAATAAATAGTGGATAACAATACAGATGCTCGACTAAAGATATCTGAAACCATTTATCAGTAAAGAAAAATGATTTTCAAAGCGAACTATATTTTCTTGAAATAGTTTAATGATTATTAAATAAATTACTTGTCTGAAGTGGGGGCATCTGAAATTGAGTTAGCAACCTTGTGGTACAATTTCGTAAAAATGCCGTGTATTCGAAAGGAGTGCCCGTGTAAGTTTCCATTGTAAACAAGAAATGGGTGTATACAAAAAGTAAAACAACATTCTTATTGTACATACAAAAACTCTGAAATTTATATGAAAAAAAAATGCCCGAGAATTTGATTTACAATATGTACTGGGGGAGGGGGTATATAGTTTTCGGAGTTCAGGTCTTCCATTTATTTGTTGGATTATCTATGGGAACCAATTGTGCCCCGTTATTAGCATATCTGATTTTGTGTTCATTTATTTACAAAAAGTTCTACGTAAGGAAAAAAAAAACACTTGTATTTGCCTTCAATTTGTCATTTACATATGCATGTATCGACGACGTATAATCAAGTTACGATAAAATTGTTACTTCCATTCATGTGTTGACACGGTATATCCTAGTGAGCTTGAAATAAAGGACATTAAAGGGGCTGATGCAACTGTTTCATATGTTGCACTTTAAGTAACAACAAAACTTGTAGTGATGAACGTGATGACTTTGATGAAACAAATGGAGATAACGAACAGAATTTCAGATCAAATCCATAAATCAATATTAAATAGGAGCATAGCAAACACAGACCTCCAAAACATCAGAGGTGGGTTCAGGTGCCATGAAGGAGTGAGCATCCCCTGCCGACCGGTCACACCCGCCGTGTGCTCCTTTATATAATCGGGAAATAACGGGAAAATCTGTTTTCAATCGTCGAATCCCCTTATATATGTAGCAATATACCCTTCACAAGTGCAGATGGGGTTTATGTCTTTCAGATGATTCGATTGCCCCCCCCCCCCCTTTCCCAATCTTGAAAAGAGGCACTGACGGTTGTAAACGATCGTGTTTGTTCCGCTCAAACATTGTAATTTTTAATGGACTTGATTTGAATGATTGATTGATTGTTGTTTAACGTCCCTCTTGGGTGACTCATATGGAGGCGCCACCAATTGCCGGTGCAGATCTACAAATGTTGTTCTATGCTCGTCACTTAGGCCCATTGAGCCGTGAGTGATCTTTTTCGTGCCAGCACCTACTGCGACACGGGACCTCGGTTTACACGATCTCATCCGAAGGATGGGATTCGAACGCGCGTCATAAGGATCGATTCCCTACTTCGCGACATTGTAAAAATCACAGGATAACGTTATAGCGAGCGTCGCAAAGCAACCCTCGTCATTGCGAGCTCTAACGACAACGCCTGAGCGAAGAGAAAAATCGGACTACTGCACATTCGATAGAATATTTGGACCCATAATTATACACAAAAACTAAAGCTACGTTCTCGCGAGAATAACAACAGAAGTTAAACTAATAATAAACTTGCCTTGATTTAATGAATTTATTGCAGAAAAATAGTCAACAAAACGGTTCTTTATTAAAATCAGCCCTGGTCAGGCTTTGGTTTGGTAAAGAAACATACAACGTTATGTGACTTCAGAGTCTAAGACGAATGTCACGTGCGGTTTGACGAGCTCGATCTAAATAAAAACAGAATAAGTATCTGTGCTCGACCTAACGGTCGCACCGTCAACATATTAGATTTATCAACGGACGAAAATTAATTTGAGGCGAGAATGTAATGTATACGTCTGTACAAGAACATGACGTAGCAAAAATTTGTTTTTAATACTGGTTGTCAAATGTTTTTATTTCAAAAGATCAAAAGGAGTCATAGGACATTAAAGTTGTCTTCTCATTGGTTCAAAGGGTCTAACTTTGAAGAAACAACACATCGACCACACTTTTCGTAGTCTGCCAATTTTTTGTCATCCGAAGAGCGAAACGTATCGAAAACCCTTGCCTTGCGAAGATAAAAAACTTAATGACGTATTAGATCGATCAGTGTTCGCTATCATTTACCTCTTCCCCGAATCTCCTTACAAAGAATAGCTTGTTTCTTCCTATTTCAAAACATTTAATTAAATTGTGAATATTACAATCGTGGGAGACATCAGAATGATGTCGACCTTCACCACACGATGGCTCCTCAACTTTCAAACACCACCGGCAGACAAATCTTTATATAAGTTGTTTGTTCCCTATTTTGTCTTTGTAATAATTAATTGGCAATTATGAACGTTTCCTTGATGACAATGACGTAAATATTCATTTACCAGAGTTAACAATACATCGTTAAAACTTCTGATCTTTCATGAAATGCTTTAACTTCCTACATTATATTGAATATCTCTTTTAATATTCAATAATTATGAATTACATTTTAATTATATACTTCTTTGTTTTTGTTTTAACATATAAGATTAACGAAAGTATGAATAAAATTCCCTGTGCTGTAAAATTACTAAAATACACATAAAATGGTAAATAATCTAGTTTTACTGATGATTTTAAATTCTAAAATAAGATTAGGTAAAATGTACGGATATCAAGCCAAATGATGAATGAAATTTGAAGGAAAAGGCCTAAATACTTTTAAAAAATAGATTGATTTTTTTAAATATGTCAAAGATATATGAAAGTTCAAAGGCAATAGGCTTTAATTTTTCAATCGTCATCTTCTCTCACTTATGCAGCAATCTACCTTCAACACCAGCATACAGAGTTTATGTTTCATCACCATTTCATATGTTCCATGGCCGATGCAATGACCTTCTCAGCTTTTTATCATAAAGTCAAATGCTGAAATGTTTTTCATACTAGATTGTTATGCCATTATACACATACATGTACTGAATTGTCGACGGATTTTCCCGTTATTTCCCGATCATGACAAGGAGAATGGTCTGCAGGAGATGCTTACTCCTCCATGGCACCTGATCCCACATCTGATGTTTTGTAGTTCCTTGTTTGCTCTGCTCCTATTCAATGGACATTTGAGCATGAATACTGTTCGTCATCTTCAGGAGTTGGACATTCTTTCTATCAAAGATAGCTTAAAAAAGAATATATCCTTGAAAGTTTGATATATTTTGTTTTGATAAAATCATATATCTTTGAAAGTTCCTTAAATTTACTATTTAATGATTTAAATTTTAACTTAATTTGAATACTTATTTAAAAAAAAAAATTTTGATTTGTATTTGAAAAATCAGCTTTTTGTATTCCCCTCCTCAATTTGGTCATTTTGCTTCAAGGTAGATTAAAGATTGCTTCTCAAATTACTAGTAATTATTAAATCGTTTAATCAAAACATACAGTATTTATACTTCAACAAGGTTTACATTTTATTCCTCAACTAATTATTTCCCTGCCACGAAAAATTGTTGTGAATGGTACAGACAGACTCACGGATAAACAGGAAGTTGACATGGATTTTGAACAAAAATTAACCTACTATATGGCTTATCTAAGCGAAGAATGCATATGTGCGTAATATATTTCAAGCATTGCGATGAGTAGTTGCTAAGAAAACTGCGAGCAAAATTTTGTCCAAATTCCAATCAAAACAAGATATCAAAAACCTGAGAAACTGTTTTGTGAACACACATTTGAGAGGCAACCTAGATAATGGTAAAGAAGGGAGCTTAATCTTTTGAAATAATACCAGCAATTGTCTGATCGTACTGTCTTCCCACAAATTTTTATCAAAATAGAAAATTTGGTGTTATGACTAAATAGTCATAACACCAAATTTTCTATTTTGATAAAAATTTGTGGGAAGACAGTACTTTAAGGTTTAGGGCAAAACACTACAATACAATGAAACCTGTCAAAACTCAAAATAAATGATACTTTGGAGACTTAGCTTTGGACATCTCTCACTTATCCATATTCCCTATGCATATTCAAAGAATGAGAGGTTCTTTTCTTAATTTAGAATCTTATAATTAATCAAGTAAAGCAGGTTCAATTCTGAATCTGAAAGATTTACAAGAAAAATGGCAAGAGCAAGACCCTTCACCAATTTTATGGTCACCCGGGATCTGCTACATTTCCTTCCCTAAATCTATAGTCCCTGTTATTTGATAACTGATAACTTCTTTGTTGGTTTTTCACCAAATGGTCATGGTGATATATTTTGCATCTTTCATGAGCAGGCAAAGATCAAGTCAGAAGCTTCAATAACGGGACATTCATATGTGGTAATATTTATATTACATTAGTGTCAAAGAATGAGAAAACCGATTCAAAATTAGCAAGAATTTTACATGACTAACTTCTTTTTCATACCTAAGAATCTCAGAATTGTTAAAAAATTGAAAAAAAAAACTGTTGGTATATCCTTTAGAGGTATTGATTAATGAAAGTCTTCAAAATCATATTTCAATGTTAAAATTTAAATTTCCATTCAATCAAGGTGAATTTGATCTACCCTACACCAGCACTGATTCCCTATTAAACTATGTTGCTTGCGCTAGAGTACGATAGAGTACTTTAGAGTACGCTAGAAAAATTATGTTATTTAATGCAATTAAACTGTTTATTTATTTATGTACAACTTGATTAAACATTATTATAAACTTTTATTGCAATATTTGTATCAACTATTTGTTTTTAGCGATATTTTGGCAAGAAAATAACATCCATTAAGATTGCGGTATACCTATAGCTAATACCCCAATCTCGAATACTATTTTTCTTTCAGACTTTCTTACTAAAGACTTAAATCTAAGTTTTATCAAATATTAAATAAATTGCATGTGTAAATATTTTGTACATTCACAATGAGACATTTCAACATGTTTAAGTTAAATTAGATCGGGATCAAACGATAAGCCGTAACCTGAAATCAAAAATTGAAATAACTCCTAAAATAAAGACAAGATACAAATTTTATTTAAAATATTTATTCAATATGTTAAACTAAAGTAGAAAAACATATAAAAAGTAGTTTGATTGCATTAAATTATAAACTATTACTAGCGTACTCTAAAGTACTCTATCGTACTAGCGTACTCTGTTTAGTAGGACCGTGCTTGCCTTATATTTCGACATGTCCAGCTATTGCTCCACTAAGCCCCTCACGGTCCTTACTTCTCTCTAAAAATTATAACTGCCACAAAGAACAAACTGTAGATGAAACATATGGAGAAAAGGAACATTATTTAAGATCAAAAGTCCATTAAACAATACAAAATAGGAGCAGAGCAAACACGGACCATGTCATGGAGGAGTGAGCATCCATTGCCGTCATGTCACGTCTGCCATGTGCTTCTTGTCATGATCGAGAAAATCCGGAAAAATCCGTCGTCAATTCAGTGTACTAGTATATATAATGGCCTAAGAATTGGCCTAACGTCAGTCTGCATTTGACTTAATGATAAACTGTATTTGATGAGGTCATAGTTCATGTATCGACCATAGAACTTACGAAAGGATGACTTTAATCGAGTCTTGATATTCTTGTTTCAGCAACGTGTTTGTTTATTATTTAGGATCCTCGCTTTAAAAATTGTTCATACGGAGAGCATGCTCTTACGTATCGAATCAACTGAGAAATATAAACCTCACATGCATTAATGAAGGTTTATTGCTGCATAAGTAAGGGAAGTTGACGACTGAAAAGATAAAGTCATTTCGTTTGTAACAAAGCTTGGTTGTAAAATGACCATTGACGTCTCCTTCTAGTAGAATATCTGAATATGAAATAGGTGTGTCAGACTGTGTAGTATCTTTTATTTGGTAACAGGTTCGTTCGCCCGTTCTACCTGTTCGCCGGAGTCCGTTCGCGCAGGGTCCGTTCGCCCAAAAATTTCTTCGCCCAAAATCTTGTTCGCCCTATAATAGTTTCGCCCAATACTTATATATTATATTATATACATATACTTTATATATTAACTTATTTGAAATAAAGATTAACATGTATATTTATTTCCTTTACGAACTTGGGTTATTTTTTCTCAAACCAGGAACAATGTTTATTTAGTCTTAATTAATTTTTGATTTGATTCTAATGCATTTATTAATGATTTTGGTGTTTGCACTATAGTTAATTAGATGACTAATATCAATGTTAATTGGGGGGATACACTCGTGTTATTTTTACGAATTGGGCTATATTTTGAAAACAATTAAGGGACTGAAACGTTAATAGATCCCTTATAGAACTGAGCAGCGTGTGAAAAGAAATTCATTATATTACATTCTATATATAAAATCTGGGCGAACAGACCCTGTGCGAACGAGAAATTGGGCAAACGGACTCTGGGCGAACGACAAATCGGGCGAACGGGATAACGGGCGAAGGGCGAACGAACATGGAACCCTTTTATTTCAAGCTCACCGGGATACATCGTATCGACACAAGAATGGAAATAATCATTGCTAATTAGCAATACGTCATAAATATCTAAAAGTCGAGTTGAAGGCCACAGCAAGTGTTTTCATCTTTACACGTATAAGATTTAGGAGAAATTCTGCTTCATATGAATACAAACAAGAGGCCCACGGGCCTTATAGGTCACCTGAGTATTGTGTAACAACTTTCAAACAATTAACTTTGGTTTGTGTTTTAAACCAGAGGACATGTTATTCACAATTCACAATTTTAAAAGAGGCACCATTGCCTATCATAATTATAAACTTAGCATGCTTACTCTATGTACTTACAATCCAGAGGTTGATCAGAGGAACAAAGAGAAAATGCACTTCCACTTTATAACCAGTTTTGCACCTCACCC
>PRKT01000132.1:250446-309508 GCA_003671525.1 Saccostrea glomerata | reverse complement strand
CGCCTAGATTCGAAACTTGATTTTTATAACAAAACTACGTAGTCTTGGATAATTTTATTTATTAAACTAATTACGTATTTTAGTGTCCATATAATTAAAGTAATCCGGACAAGGTCTTATATTGTTCATAAAATGTTTATTTAGGGTTTTAATTCAGCTTGTCCGGATATGGATATTGTTCGGATTTTCCATAGATCCGTACAGCGTTTGGATTGGTTATTAAATTTTCCGGACAAAAAGGACAAACGCTGATTGGTGATAGAAGGTTATATATAGGACCCAATTTCAGCATCTCGACACTCAATCTTGACTCTACATCCCTTGTGGTTGCTAGTTCTTGAACCAAATCCTCAGAGAAAGCTTAAGGTATTCAAGATGATAGATCTTGTAGTGGATGATGCTAATTTTTATAAAGACTCGCGCGTCCGGACAGGGCAGTATTATGAGTAGAGATATTATTCCAGTCATGTAGACCAGTAATTTGTTTGTTTACAGTTCGAGTTATTAATTAGGACTTATGACCGGAACATTTCTATGAGTTGTTTCCTAGTTCAGAAGTTAATTTGTTATAGTTTATGACAGAATTATATTTTGATAGTTGTCCGGATCATTTGTTCGGATGTCCAGAGTAGTTCACACTGTTAAGTTCACATAGGTTATTCTTGTCCGGAATGGGTTGTCCGGATTTGGCAGTATTTGTTCGGATTTGTTTAAGCTGAAAATAAAGTCATTTTAGGAATATTCATATGTCCGGAATAATTTACGTATAGTATCCTCATAAGTTAGGCAGTAATAAAGTTGATTGCTGGAAATATTTAATACAGATTTAGAAATTAGATAGTTAGGGACTGTCCGGATTGACGCATATTAAATATAAATTCATAATTATTTTATCGCAAGTGTTTACGCAAAGTTATTTCACTTCGAGTCCGAGAGCTAAGGTTGTTTGCAGATACTAGAATAAATAAATAAACTGTATAAAGTAGTTAAGACAAGTTCAACCCCCCCCCCTTTTTTTCGGGTCATTTGATTGTCTGAATGGTCAGCATCTCATTCATTGTTGTTGTTGTTGTTTGATTGTTGCCATCCTAAATAAAAACTTGTTATGCCTGACAATGGAGTTTTTATTTTGTGACAAGGGTCCGCTCGACTTGTTACATTAATCAAGGCTGTGCTGTTATTTAGAAGATCACAGACTTTAAAGATTTTTCCAAAACATTCCAATATAAAACCTAGATCACCCATTCTGGCAACTCCCTAACCCTGCAGATCATCTTTAAAAATCTTCCTCTCAAAAAGAGCAAGCCATGAAAAGAGATATTTTTATGGAAGTATCCTTAGGTAGAATATATTTAATTAAGTTTGTTCAAACCCAGACAAGGCAAGCCACAATGGGAGATCACATTTTTACATAGGAATATATAGGAAAAAATCTTTCAAAATCCTCTCAAGAACTTCAAAGCCATGATTACTTATACAGATATGGAAACAATAAGAAACACTTATGAGATGAATAGCTTCTAAATTGTACAAATTGGGTCAACATGGATCACCCTGGGGTAGGATGGCACAACAATAGGTGATCAAAGCTTCACACAGGACTTCATAGAAAGTAAATTTTGAAAATCATCTCAAGGACAACAGTTGTGGCACATATATTTTGGAAATCCAAAGAAAAAACTCCATGGACCTGCTGTTATTGGAAGACCAATAAGACATCATTCGCAAGAACGCAGAATTCTTCATAAACATATGAAAATAGCCAACTCTTCAATTTGATTATGAAGAAGTCTCATTGAAATGAACTGCAAATTAAAAAATGTTCATTTGTGAGAATAAAGCATGAAATTTGATTATATACATAAGAGAGATAGAACCAAAATCGATAAACTTTAATTTATTTTGTGATGTTTTACACCCACTAATATTGCACAATAGGTTTTTATTATCACTTATTAATTTTGCATGTGCATGTACATTATTCATCCCCAAAACATTTAAAACATTCATAGATACATGTACAGATAATTCTAATAAAATTTTCACAGGCAAAACAATGCATTAACCACTGCTATATGGTATATTGAGAATAGCCATATAGACAAATATCAATATTCTGAAAGTAAGTATTTTAATGAATAAAAATTGCATGAAACAAAAGGCTTCAACAAATGGAGAGCATAAACTGGTTTGTTTTGGTGGAAGAATGAAGTCTACTTGGACACATTAAATACATCAGTGCCTGTCAGTCACACTGTAAGAGAGCAAGTACTTGTATACTGCAAAATCTCAAGAAAAACCATGAGTGCATTTTTAGATGTTTTGCAGGCAGAATAAAAAATGTATACATCTCATTGAGCCAGTTATGTCTGATTGAGTCATGAAAATGTTTATCTAGTAATGAAACTTAAAAGTATAAACCAAATGGTGATGAAATATAAAAGAGAACAAAGTAGTTTCATTCATCTAGCAAAAATATATTCAATTTCCAAATAGGATTCACACAAGTTTGAAGCAAACATCTGAATGGTACAAAACAAAAAACATTTTCAAGTAGAAGCTAATGTCTTTTCCCCAACATAAAATTACTGCATCCTATAAATGTGTCACTAAATTTTCTCTATGCACTGTTTTCTTTAATGTGTTTTAATAGGGTACTTTATTTGTGTATTTTACTTGGGGTATAGAAAGCATCATCAAAACAGTCATTAAAGTCTTACAAGTATTATTCTTACTTGTAAAGCACTCTTCATAATCACATTTATGTCTCTTTTCTAACTCAAATCAAAGTACAGTTTAGAAATATACCCAAACTCAAGTTTCCCATCTCCACAAAAAATAATTTCAAAAAATCTCCTTTTAAATAAAACGTTCTACTTTTTGAAAAATAATTGGGAACAAAAAAATGGAACAATAACCTAAAGCTTCACATGTTAACCATTATGCAATAATATTTCAATTAGGATGTCATGATATAATACTATCATTTATTTAAACTGTCAGTGGTTTCTATTGCCATTTGAAATTTCAGTGACATTTTAAATGCCCACATATACAATTGTTTATTGCACATTCAGTGTACATCTTAAGGCGATATAGCAGTAAAATTGCACGCATGCAATGGAAAACATAGACCAGTACCCCTAAAATTACGTAATTTTAAATATTTTTAATTAACCTGGTAAATTCACATTGCCTGATGTAAAATAGAGTGAGGCAGTGCCTATATATTTACCTGACCCCAATGTAAGGATGCTCTACCCTAAAATTTTGTGTATACATGAAAAATTTTGTGTATACATATTACTTTTTCTTTTCTGGAAAGTGACTAGATTGTCTTGTTATGAGCCTACGGTTTCTCATTTTTGACACAGCCTCAGAAACATCCACTTGTTTCTCAAAAAAGGTGACCAATGGCTGTTCTGTTAGCAAAGATGCAACCATCTGCTCAAAACTTATTGACCAATCAGAGTCAGGTTTAGAATATGAGTTTCTGGTGTATGGTGAAGATCCCTCTTCAGGTTTTGTGCTGTCCATTTGAGTTGAACATGTATCCTCCTTTACAGGTTCCTTGCTCTCATCAGACGAGCTCTGTGATTGGTCCATTTTGAGCTTCTCTACTTCCTCTGTCAGACCCTCTAGTCCGGTGGAGCTGGTTTCTCCCGTACTGCTCTCTGAAACTGACTTCTGAAGGTAGAATCTTTTACCAACTTCTCCCATTTCTAATAACAACGTCCCAACAGATGCAATGGAATGATAAAGTTGTTGTTCCTGATCATTATCCGAAAAAAGGTCATAGAGTGTTCTCCATAAGTCAATAAACTGAGCCTGAAAAGAACAAACAAAATTGTTATACATGTATCATTAAATGCATATTTTAATGTAATTCCTATTAATTAACAGTTTTCACTTGATCTCAAATTTTAATGGCTGTCAACATAGACCTATAGCAGGTCTATGCTGTCAACAAGAAATTTAAATATGAGAAACAAAAATTAATCATACATGTACAAATGCATAGAAAGATCGAAAGGGCCTTCAACCACAGTGAGATTAATATGTTAAAACTTTATATTGTTAGCTTTCATCCTGTTGATTATGAAAAACTTATATCCTCGAGCGCTAAATATGTAAACAAACTGATACCTTACTAATGTCCTTGCAAGGTCACTTAACAAAATATAAAATGACATTTGGTTGTATTCCTTGAGCTAGTTCACATATTTACATTGGGTGTACAACCTTCATATAGGCACAGACATACATAAATTAATTTGTCTAACCGGTATAAAAATATATATTGGATTGAAAACCCTGACCTAGAGCACAGTCTGATATGCAAATTGACATTGGGTTGACAACCTTGACCTTATAATTAAACTGACAATAAGTTGACCTTGACCTGATAAATGATCTGAAACTGGGTTGACAACCTTGACCTGATGATAAATTGACATAGGGTTGACAACCCTGACTAGAGTAGTTAGCCTTGACCTGATCTACAGACTGACATGGGCTGTCAACCTTGACTAGCTGATATATAAACTAACAATGGGTTGCCAGACTTTACCTAATGCAAATAAACTTCATGTAGAAGCTAAACCTTGAACTGTTTTACAGAATGACAATAGGTTGAAAACTTTGGTATGACATGCAGAAAAACATTAGGGGACAACCTTGACCTTAAACAGATTGACAAAGGTTGAAAATTTTAACATAGAGCCAAAATTTACATTAGGTTCATGTGATTTGCCTTGACCTAGTGCCTAAATTCATGTAAGTAGTTAGCCTTGACCTAGCAATGCAATTTAAGAAGGTAATTAGCATTGACTTAATACCCAGATTTACTTAAGTTAATTAGCCCTGACCCGGAGCACAAATAACATAGGTAATTAGCCTTGACCTAGAGCAAAAATTTACATTAGTTCTGCCGAAGGGGTTTATGCATAAATTATCACGCAAGCCAATCAATTGATCATCGTCATGAAATCGAAAAATCTGACAGTTATTCCTTATATTTACATGCTATTGATTCTACCAATCCACGTGCTGGAAGCCCCGCTCCTTGTTTCTATTTTTCCCGCCCTGCACATGATTTTTTTTAACTGCGCCTATCGATGAACCAGTACATTGATGGAGAAATAAATTACATTAACTATTTGTAATAATGTCTCAAACAAAGACAGTGGAAATGTAAATATTATGATGTCAACTATGAAGTGTTGTAGCATTCAACAGTATAAATGTTTTAGATAAAGGTATCGAAATCCCTTTCTGGAAAATATTTATTGAAACATTATTTTATATGTAGTTCATTTGTCATGATTTGTTATTTGTTTAATATGATATCTAGAAATGCAGAATTAGAGTTTATAATATCTTTATGCAATAATTTCAAAATAATTTTAACTGTAGGTATTAGTGATGCCGCACATAATTTTTAAAAAATAAATTAGTTAAAACATAAGACCAACTATGCACTGTACAAAAGTTATGTAAGAAATGGCTACAGTGTTTCTGCTATCCCTGGAGAATTCCCTGCAATAAGTGTAAACCTTACTGCAAATCAAGTTGATCAAGTGAATGTTTTTTTTTTTTACATTTAAAATAAAATTGAGATTGTGATGATGTATTACAGAGAGTCCAGAGAATGCCGTGGAGGCTACAGACTTCTTTGACAGTGATACCAGCTCAATGGATGCCCTACAAGATGGTCAGTATTAAAAAGAGATGTATAGCAATCATCACAGGAATAATTATTGATCATCCATCCTTCAGGACCTCAATATCATTTCTATAGTTTTAATATTTAATAATTCAGTGTTTTGAATTCAATATGATGATTTAGGTACTCCCTTTGTACAATTTTCACAGGGCCCAGAGAGCATTTGGTGAATATTTAAGGAATCACTGTCTAGTTAGTGTAGTATGCAAGGGCAACAACAATAGTGGGAAACATGGGATAATTTGCATAACGGGCAAAGCCCGTTATGCATTAATCATCCCATGTTTCCCACTATCATTGATTTCCCTGGCATACTATACTAACTAGACAGTGATTCCTTATATTTCCATTTCATTGTGAAATAAAATTGTAGATTTAGACTTAAAAAATGTAGACTAATAGATTTAAATTACACGATGACTTTCATGCCAATTTCAATAGTCCTTGCCCGCTGACGTCACACATATTAATCAAATTAGCACCTACAAACTTCATAATTATTGTTTTCTTTATAATTATACTAGAATAAAGCACCTTAATTTTATTGGCAAAATGTATACCTGGGCCTTGATCTGTTTTACAAATAAACTTATGACTAAGACCAAAAACGTTAAATGGCAAATAATTTTTTAGCTCACCTGAGCCGAAGGCATAAACACAAAATAAATATAAGAAGAAGGGAAATCTGGTAAAGAACTGCATCATCAAAGTTACTAAGGTGAGCCATGTGGCCCATGGGCCTTTTGTTTTAAGTTTGGGCCATCTTTAAAGAAGAGACCCACAGGCCACAGCACTCACCTGAGTAACTATGGGTCTGCTGTTCATCACCAGATTTTCCAAATTGAAATAACTATTGTGACCACATCCTAGCTCTGGGGGTCATGATTTGAACAATTTAGAATCTAAACTGCCCCAGGATGCTCCTGCATAAGTTTCAGCTCTTCTGACCCAGTGTTTCTTGAGGGTTTTCCTAGACTTTTCAAAATAAAGCTTGGATTCCATATTGTGGCCTCACCCTATTCCCTGGGGGTCATGATTTGAACAATTTAAAATCAAAACTATCCCAGTTTACTTCCACAAAATTTTTTAACTTTTTCTGATCCAGTGGTTCGAGAAAACAATTTTTAAAGATTTTTCTTAATATATACTGTAATTCAATGTAAAACTTAGATTCACAATACTGTGGCCCCAACAATTTTTTAACCTCCAGGAAGCAATATTCAATTTATAATTTATTTTGGACAATGGATTTACATTGAAATTTCTTTAGAATTCTTTTATTTTTATCTGCCTACCAACCTATCAATCAATCTCAACCCACAAACAACAAATATCCATGAACAGCGCATTAACGGAAGTGCAGGGATCAGGTGCCTAAAAGGAGTAAGCATTCCCTGTTGACAATTATCAACCTGACAATATGAACACACAGTATAATTTAAGGAATCACTGTCTAGTTAGTGCAGTATGCCAGGGCATCAATGATAGTGGGAAACATGGGATAATTTGCATAACGGGCAAAGCCCGTTATGCATAAATTATCCCATGCTTCCCACTATCATTGATGTCCCTGGCATAATATACTAACTTGACAGTGATTCCTTATATTTCCATTTCACCGTAGACTAATAGATTTAAATTACACGAGGACTTCCATGTCAATTTCAAAGGTCCTCACCCACTGACGTCAAACACAAAGGAAGCCGCACGAGATTTACGTGCATACTTAGCCTCCTTAGTGTCAGACACAGAGACAGATGTGCACGAGATTTGCATGCGTATTAGGCCTCCTTAGCTGCTGACCTATCGACCTGCCTAATTTTCCTTCCGGCAGAATTATCAAGAAATAAACTCCCCCTTACTTTCAAAGAGTTATCACAGAGAAAAAAAAATTAGAAATGGAAATATATAAGCTTATACAGTAATACAAAGTAAGAATATTGACTTTGGTACTAAGATAATTCCCAAATAGGAGATGTGAACCACATACCATACTTCCTGCCCTTTATTACAGTGTATATATCACATTTACCTTGAACAGAACAAATAAATCCTCTAGCTCTTTGCCTTTGAATAACGTGTGGGTTTGAACACTTCTCAGTACATTTTTCTTTGTGCTGTCCTCAATATGCTATAAAAAGATTAACAAGGTGTACAATATTTGAACTCTTACATCACACAAACAAAATCAAGAGTCTTGGATTTGCAAGTCTTTCCTTTCTGAACAGTGCTTACTTCAGTCTTAGTTGTCTATGTCCTGGTTACTCAGTAAAACAACTTTTATTCACATGTGAGAAATATTCGCGAGTTCTGGGACCTACTTTTATTCGCCAATATTAATCGTCGCTAGCCAATAATTTTGAGAAGTGTTTGTAGAGAATGTTTCCTCGGTAGTGAAAATTAATTGTCGCAGATTGATTTCAAACTAACAAAGTGCGAATAAAAGATGATGCAAATAATAGTTGGTTAACAGATGACTATGATATATTGTCTACACTAGTCACTAACCTTCACTACTTGTAGACGGTACTTCAGTCTTAATTCATCAATGTCTTGGTTAGTTACTGTAAACCAACTTTTATTCGCATGCGAAAAATTTTCACAAACTTCGAGAGAGCCTCATCATCGGGAATATTTCTCGCCACAAACCAGTTCTTAAAGTCTATGTCTATGTTCTCTGACAAGAAAACCTAAAAAGGCGTGATCGGAAAAATTAATCGTCGAGAACAATTTTACCCCCTGGTAAAATTGCGAAATAAAATTGTCGCGAATAAAAATTGGTTTACAGTATATGTTATGGTTGTATGATATTGTCTACACTAACCTGCACTACTTGAAGACGGTACTTCAGTCTAAGTTTGTCTATATCTTGGTTACTTATGTGTCCATACTTTCTGTAGCTATCATCTATCAAAACAGCCACATCAACACTGGGCTAAAAAAATGGAAGAAAAAAATAAATACACTTAACAAATACATGAGGCCGAGTCTGATTTGAGTATATTTTCAGTATATTTTAATTACCATTTCAAGAAGTTAGTGTGTACTGTCACACAAAAAATTAGGTCACATAACAAACAGTAGTTCAAACTTCAAAATATACATGTGCCAACGGGGGTATTTTAAATTGGCATGGAGTATGTATCAAACTCAATATTAAACTTAATCATTCCAAGTATTTATTCAGCGTTCAGCATTCATTTAATGTTCAATTGGGAAAGTAGAACGTTTCAGGGACTGTACACGTACACCCACTTAGAAGGTTAAAGATTCCATAATTTGTATTTACCACCATCTCTTGCCAATTGCTTCCAAAACAATAACTTATAAGAGGTGTGCTCAAATTAAACTTTAGAATGTAGGTCACATTCAGCAACTCAAACATGTGATTGGTAATAGTGTCCCCCAATCAATATTGAACTGGGATGTTTGCTGATCGTTGTCATGTTTATTTTTTTTTACCTCTTTCTTCTCGGAGAGACTTCCACACATGGAGTTGGTGTGAGCAATGTGGGGCATTGTGGAGTCTTTATTTGTGATGTTCTCTAGGTAGGAGCTCAGTATGGTCATCGCCTCCCCCTCCTCACGAGCCTCCAATAGCTCCTCCTGCTTGTTGTCCAGGATTGTCAAGGCCACTTGAAAGATGACCTAGATTAAGAAAAAAAAACAAGATTCAATATAACCTGACAAAAGGCCCATGGGCCATATCACTCACCTGAGTAACATTTTCCCTGCTGTTCTTCAATAGATTTACCTTTCTAATACTCATTGTGGCCCAACACTACCCTTTTGGACCAGGATTTCAGGAATTTAGGATCTATATATATTATCCCAGAATGCTTCCATATACTTGTCATATTTTCCGACCTAGTGGTTTTTGAGAAGATTTTAAAAGATTTTTTCTATATATTTCAATGTAAAACTTGGATTGTGCACGGCCTCATTCCCCAAGGGGTCATGATTTGAACAATTTATAATTTACATCATCCAAAGTAATATGTTTTCAACTAGTACTGTCATGGTAGGCATTACACAAGTAACAATTAAGATAAAGAACCCTCACTGCAGACAGTTAATGGCATCAAACAAAACAACAATATAAGCAACCAATCAATCAATGAATCATACATTATAATTAAAATCATGTAAGCATTATAGTTAGGCCATAATAAAAATATTCCTAGATTCTCATCCCAGCCTGCCACGTTTTAACCCCCGCCTCGCCTTTTTTATTTCTGTTTTCTTCATTTTAATTCTGATCAAGAATCGGTATTCAACTTCCACTCAACTTTTGTTTTAAATCCCACGAATATCGGCATGATTTTGACAGCTGAAAAGATGGTAATTGTTGTAATATGTATAAAACAGGGGTCTCAATGATTGTGAAAGATTGGTGATGATGTGATTAGTAAGAGATACATGGACCTCTACTGTGACTTTTATTCAGGTATTACAGATAAATATGCACTGATTGACCAGGTTATTAAAAAATCTGCAAAATGGAAAAAATAAAAAAAGGTAAAATAAAAGTCGCCTGCCTGCCTCAATTTTTCAAAAAATTAGGGTGAGAATCTAGGAATTTTTTTATTATGGCCTTACATGTAAAAATATTACTTTCTATATAGTTCAAGACCCACAGATTACAATCCCCCACAATATATACAGACAATAAAGTCATTATTGGGTTTAGATAACCCTTAAAGGCAGCACTGACTGCAAGGTCAATATTGAATGTCTGCAGTTCACAGTTCTGCAAATTCTCACTGCCTATACATACAAATGGTCATATTCTCACTATCAATTCAATTCAGGTCAATTCCTTCCATACACTGTCATACATTTAGTGACAAAATTGACCAGCTCTTTTGTGCAAAACATTTATAATCACATTAACAATGATTTTTCCTGTGTTATTCTTTTTGTGTTGTGTTAACATTTCTGTGTCCCAAATGGATTTTAATGCTGCTATTGAAAAGGAAATAAGGAAACAAATTTCTCCTCTTTGGACCAAATATTCTGAAATGGAGGCCAAAAACTTAGAAAACCAGAAAACAATTAGTGACCTGCAAAAGCAAATTCTTGCCCTGAAACAGGAGAATAAATTAAAGAGCTCTGAACTTTACAAGCTAAACAAAATGCTCCATTATCAAATGACAACAACCCAGGAGGGAAAATTGTCATCTCAAGATGTCTGCCATTATGTAACTGAACACTGTCCTTCCAAATCCAGACAAGGTACAATATATTTATGTTTCAATCATTCTTCTTAATTTTCCCATTCTGTATTCAATGGTTTACAAAGAAAACTTCCCAAGTAAGGAGACTTAATTGTGATGCCATGACACATTGGTAAATTAAGGTCAGCTATACTCTTTATGTTTGTACAATAATAAGACACACTAATGTTTAACAAAAATAATTATAAAGCATGCCCCTGCCAAAAAAATTTACTATTAATAATTCACAATTTTAAATTTGTATTTTGTATTTTATTTGAACCGGAGACATTACATCTCATAGGTATACAATTTATTTTTTGCCTCCAAATGCAAACTTAAATTGGACACAAAATGCCCAAAATTTTTATTTTAATTTTGACTTATTTTCACACCCAAAAAGACTTCCTGCAAGATTCAAAGAAATCTAACAAGCTATGTGGATGACTTTTTATTCTTTAATATAATCTGATTTATTCATCCAGATTTGCTTTTTATCTTAAAAACTTAAGAGTTTGGTGAAATTTTGATACTTCAAAGCTATATTTCGCCCTATAGTCTAAAAATACAAACTGATTTTTATTTACTTTTCTTTTTTTTTGGCCTACACATTCAAGATGTTGTTTTATGTTATTTTATCTTTGAACCTAACCTTCATTTACATGTTATCATTTGCCATGTTAATTTGAAAAAAAGAGAGTTAATTTTGCCTGACATTTTTTTCCCTTATAAAATCAAACTGGTGATTATAGAATGAAAGTTTGAAAATTTGCATCAAATATGAGGATAACAAACAGTATTCAAAATCATAGGTCCATTTAAACTAATCAGGATCAGAGTAAACATGAAGCATTGGAGATGGGATCAGGGGCTATGGAGTAGGGAGTATCCCCTTCAGGCAATTCACCCCCCCCCCCTCCCTTATGCTTCACTTTATCTTTGAACAAGTATATAGTCTTATCAAAGCACTACAGACTATTAAAGGTTAATATGAATATTTCATTGTAATGTGGAGATAATATATAAGTTCATTTTCTATCCAAATAAATTTCACCTTGTCTAAGCCAGACCCTTATCAGTGAATAGCTTTAGATAGTTCTCAAGACTAATATTGCAAAGCAATTGGTTTTTCAAGACTAAAATTTCACATTTTTGGGTGTGTCTGTGGGAAAGCCTTGAAGGACCTTGTTCACATTATCTTTACATGTTGAACATATCCATTGGCCATAAGAGTCTTTGGGAAGAATAAAGTTTTTATAATTTCTCTGTCAAGGAAAATACTGTGTGTTAAAATCTGTCAATTTTAAAATTATTAAACCATTTTTCTAGCATTGTAATTTGCTCATAACTTGGATAACAAATATGGTCCCTTCCCCATTTTCAGAAACGTTTGCCTTTGACAACACAATTTTTTTTGCTTTAACTTTGTCATAACTTTGTTTCTCAATTGAAATATTGGTAAGTAGTAAGACTGCTGCAAGTAGTACGTATCATCATGTGTGAATATTTTAATTTCCAAAGGCTTGTAGCAAACAATGTCTAAACAATATCCTCTTCTACTATGTAGGCAACAAGGTTTTTCTTAAGTACATTGCCCTATATTTTAATTTTTTTACAGAGAGACAGACAAGTCACTATGTGGCCTTCAGTGCCTACATTGACAACTTGGGTGGAAATAATCATGTCGGGAACAAGCTCCTATACAACAATGTACTCGGAAACTATGGAAACGGCTATAACAGCAGCAGTGGAATTTTCACGGCACCGACCGAAGGGATCTACGCATTTCTCTGGGTAACCGCAATTCGTCACGACAACTGGTGCAGTACCAGGATGTTGAAAAACGGCTTTATCATGAGTATGACCTCCTCTAGTGCCAAGGCAACCGGTTCCAACTCTGTTGAGAGTGGTTCAGGAACCGGATTTCTCATAACCTACATGAACAAGGGTGACACGGCCTTTGTGGAAATGAACAATCCCCCCGGGGAAACATGCAATATTGTCAGCAATTCCAGGGCATTAACCACCTTCTCTGGGTGGCAGATTACTAGAATTTGATTTTTTAAGCCATCACACATGTAATTTAACTCAATAAAGTACTTGTGTATTGAGATATAAAAGGGTCAGTTCCTTGTGTCAGTAAGTCAGAAATGTGACACATACCTCTCTCTCTTATAGTACATTAATAATCCAATTACCCCATCCTTTTAACATCTTAAATAACTATTGATAAATAGAGAAATGGAAGCTCTCGGGTTTTCACAACATTAAACAAACTTAGACTTAATCAATTTAAAAAAAAATATTCTAATCATCTGTAAGAAGTTATAACTTGTTGACTTTGAACTCAATGCAGACAACTTTGGTTAAATAATGCAATATTAAATAGCATTTTTTTCACAAAAAATTTAATTTTTTATAGAATTTCCAATTATACTCTGATTCCTACATATTTTAGTCCATGTTATGTATCAAACAATTTCAAAACAAAAATCAGGATAAACATCAATTCTAATAAAATCAAGCATCCCTAATATTGAAAGGGTCAGCTTCAAATATCATATCTGTATGTGATAATTATACTGACCTTTACTACGGTTAACAAGCTTTATGTTGACTACAATTATTGATCCCCCTCAAATACTACTCAAGGTCAAACTGTTATACAATAAATACCGAAAAGTATTGTATGAGGGAGCTAAATTCATTCATGAAATCCATTGTTTACAAAGACACAAATTGGGATATAGGTACCTGTACCTGGGACTTGTAAACAATAAACAGGGTATCGAACGCTCAAAGTGCATTGCTACAAATTCTTTTTCAGACCCACAGCTATACATGTAACAACGTCTTTTTTTAAAAGTTATGTGCTTTGGAGGCAGTATGGAAGTTCCCTTCTTTGATTCTTTTAAAGGGATGGAATTTGTCTGAGTTCAACCTAACAGCAACAAAAAGTGTGTATGAAAGGGGGTGCAAGCAGCACCCAATTTTTACATATCAACACTTAAGAAAAAAGACTTTTCTCAGAAAAAGTGAAGAAAGTGGGAAAAAATTTTGAGTCGCTCCCTCCCTTTTCCCACATGTAACAAGCCTGTTCATTGTCTATCAATTGGTCGATCGATGTTAGGAAATCTTTGATAAATCAAAGTTGTAAGCTATTGAATTAAAGAAAAATTCTAAAAGGCTGGGTAAAATTACTATTTAAAACAACTTTATCTTAGTTGAATTTTTTAAATGTCATACGTATTTCTGCATTACAGTTTATGAACAGATGAAGAATTAATCCCTCTACTCAATTAAAATTTCATAATTACCTGGTATGCATTTCTTCAGCAAGTGAAGATAACTATTATGCAATAATAGAAAATTATATGATGTATTTTAATCTTTAGCTCGTCATAAACCTTTCAAACTTATTTCTATGCCGTTTCAAAAAAAAAACAAGACATAAAATAGTTCCTAACTATTAAAAAAAAAGAACATTATTAAAACACATAAAACGTTTTTTGAAGTTGCTGTTTCATGTTGAATTGTTCTATACATTGATTTTTGGCTATTGATTAATATGGAAAAATATCAAGATTTTCACAAAAATTTTAATTGTTTAGTTTATGTTACAAAAAGTTAGGACCCACCCCCTCCCTTTGATCCAGTTTGCCTCCCCAATGTGAAAAAAACTTGCCGACGCCCCCGTTCATTTCAAGGAGTTCAGTAATATTGAGTCTATCTTAATTATCTTACACCTCCTCTTTCTTGCAGTAAATGTGAGAAAATATATATTTTTAATTAGATATTAGGAAATCCCTATTCATACAAAATTTATAAGGTTTTTCATAAAAATGACATTTTGCACAACCATGCATTCATATTAAAGGCATCTACATTGTTACCTTGGCTCCATCATAGAAAAAACAATCCATTATGCAGACTGCACAGTTAAAGGGCATCACACTATTAAAAAGAAAATAAGTTGAAATATTGGTCATAATTAATAGTACAAAGAAATAATTAATACTTGGTTTATATCCATCAAATTTTACCATTATCTAAGAGGGAAAACATATAAAAAACATTTATTGATGACAAAATACTGTATAAGTGAAATTTTTTGAGAGATAAAATTTCACAATTTGTTTTTTTTTAATCTGCATTAAATTGAAGGGAGAAGTAGTTTCAGCAATTTTAAGATGTCTAGAACATGTAGAAAGATATTGGTAACCTCCAATTTAGAATAAATTGTTAGCAATATTCAATATAAGCCATCTCAACATCCTCATTAAAAATGTCAAAATTAAATACTTGCTAATATTTCAAATATAAGAGTATATGGTTATAAATTACACTCCTTAAAGCAATGAGCTGCAACTTTGATGTAGGAATTTTTTGTTGCAAAATTGTAAATAACTACATGTATTTCAATGACAGAAAAACAAGAGATGTTTGTAAAACACTTATGCCCCCCCCCCCCTCCCCCCAAATTGGAATTTTTCCAAGTCCAAGGGGTATAACTCTGTCAAAAATGGCGCGATCATAGCCAAAACAGAACTTGGCCTAAATATTCATCTGATAAATCTGTATACCAAATTTCATTTCAGTATGTACAACGGTTGCAAAGAAAATGAACGGAAACTGCAAATAATAGGAATTTTTCTATGTCCAAGGGGCATTACTCTGTCCTTATTTTAGTCTAATTGAACATAAAGATTTAAGTTAAATATAAATTTATCATAATAACAGATTTTAACACCAAAAAATTTTTTTTTTCAAAAATGCAGCTCATAATGCTTTAAATTGGGTATGCGCAGTTAATGCTTATAACAGACTAAATGACCTTGACCATTGGCCTTTGACCCAAATCATAAGAAGAAAGGCATGTGTTTGGTGTTTGAAGGAATGAAAAGATTCCTCTGATGGTAGTAATTAAGTCAAAATTGAAAAAGTCAGAATTTTGTCATTATGACAGAACACTAATATATAATACACTGTACCTGAGGAATATTGTGAGGAACCATGACAAGGAGATCATACTGAGGAGACCCAGGACCTCTAACTTCTGATGCAGGGCTGGGAGGTTCTCATTAATCAGGTCCTCAAAAACATCTAAAAATAGAGATGATTAATAATCAAAAATAGAGACAATCAATAATCAGGCACTTGGGGGTAACCCCTCCACTTTTTTCCAATTTTATTCTTTTTATATCTGAGATTGACACACTCTCTTCCCTATTTTTATATTCTCATATGCACTTTATGTAACTGAAAATGTAACCCTTAAAATCAGCTTTAACAGACAAAAGGATTAAAATACTGAGAACATGTATTGCATTATAATGACAATACAAATGCCAATGCCAATTATATGAAAAAAGTGTTGCATTCCCAAATTTAAAAAACAAAAAAATGGAGGGGAATGCGGGTCCAGCCCCAAATTGAATAAGACATAAATAATTCCTGACACTAAGATGATTCACAGTATCCCTAATCTAAGTCAAAGTATAGAGACAGATTATTCAAAATTAATTGTTAAAAAACAATTTGCTATTTAGGATAAAAAAAAATCCTAATATGGCCTTTGGCTAGATGTTTGAACTCACCATCAAATCTAAAACCTCTTTCAGTGTACATTTAGATAAAAAATTGTGGACAAAATGAAGATCTGGGACAGAAGACAAATCAAAACATATAAATTATACATGTAAAGCAATTACTCTCTTAAAAAAAACACATCGAAAATTATTAAAGAGGTTAGTCGTTTAATTGCTCTCAAGTGTTTTGCATGATCATGTAATTTTCACCTCATCTGATATTACATTTTGAGGACATACATGTATATCAAATTAAAATTTAACTCTTTTTATTGAAAATATAATATTCAAATCATGAATTAGAAATGTCAACCATAAACTCATCTTCTCTTTCTGACAAAAACAAAAATTAAGTTACATAATAGGTCAAAATACTGTGTTTCTTTAAGAGTATTTGTATCATATAGTGAAAGATTTATGAAAATCATAGCGAAGATAAGACAACTAAACTGCATGGTTATTAAAGCAAAAAAAAAATTGCACAATTTAAATGATGGAAAAATAGAATCTACCATTTCATTGTTTTTGTGTATGTCAAGGTCATGTTACTCTTATTTCTAGCTTAAACTTGAACACAACATTCAATCTGAGCATGCAAAGATGAGAATTATGCTCCAATAAACTTTTATAAAGATTGTATAAAAATTCTTGGTCTACCGGCATCCAATCTTTGGTGCTTTAGTTCTCACTAACCCAAAAAAACTGAAATTGAAGCTAGACTCAATTCCTACTAGCCCTATTCAGTAGGAATTAAGAGCTAAGGCCTGCAGCTACTGTGTTTAAAAGTACAGTCCACCCATGACCTTATACCAGTATTGTGATTGACCCATCCTAGCTCCTTGAATAATTGATTAATCTAAACTTAACTGAATTCATGCACAAAACATGGGAGAATCTTCTATATTCAAAGGTTCATATGGAGACCATAAACTGAGAACAGACTTTTGTCAAAATTTTGATTCCGAATAGCTTGTCATTCACAAGAGGCCTAGAGGCCACATCGCTCACCTGCAGCACATCGGCTAGGAGAAAGTTATGGAGAAAAAGATTTTTAAAGGTTTTTTTTATAATTTTGTTTGTATATATATGTATTTGTAATAATTTGAATTTGACTCCCCATCATTTCCCTCCCTACCCCAAAGGGTACTCATGATTTGAACAAATTTAAATCTTCAATACATGAGGATGCTTACATGTCATTATGACTTAACATAGCTTTTCTGTTATTGAGATTTTCCCCTTTATTTTCCTTTGTAAAACTTTGATCCACCATTGAGACCCTTCCCTACCCTTGAGGGTTATGATTTGAACAAATTTAATTCCACACTACCTCAAGGATGCTTCCATATTTTATAATCACTAATCATGGCTTTGCTATTCTTTAGAAAAAATTTTTTTTGATATATTTTAATTTAAAACTTGGATCCCCCATTATGGCCCCATCGTATCCCTGGGGGTTATGATTTGATCAAACTAGAATCTACCATATCTAAACTAAAGATGCTTCCATAAAAATATCACTAATCATGGCTTTGCAGTACTTGAGAAGAACAAAGATTTCCCTATATATTCCTATGTACAACTTTGATCAGCCATTGTGGCCCCACCCTACCTGTGGGGTCATGATTTGAACAAACTTGAATGTACACTACCTGAGGATGATTTCACATGAGTTTCATCTTTCCTGTCCCAATGGTTCTTGAGAAGAAGACTTATAAAGATTTTCTATATATTCCTATGTAAAACTTTGATCGGCCATTGTGGCCCTGCCCTACCCCCAGGGGTCATGATTTGGACAAACTTGAATGTACACTACCTGAGGATGATTCCAGTTAAGTTTCATCCTTCCTGTTCCTATGGATCTTGAGAGGAAGACTTATAAAGATTTTCCTATATATTCCTATGTTAAACTTTGATCAGCCATTGTGTTCTCGCCCTATCCCCTGGGGTCATGATTTGAGAAACTTGAATCTACACTACTTGAGGATGCTTTCACATGAGTTTCATCTTCCCTGGCCCAATGGTTCTGGAGAAAAAGATTTTTAAAAGATGCCATTAATTTTTCATTAATTCATAATTATCCTCCCTTGGAAGAGGGCTTGGCCCTTCATTTGAACAAACTTGAATCCCCTTCACCCAAGATATTTTGTGACAAGTTTGGTTCAAATCAGTCCAGCGGATCTTGAGAAGAAGATGAAAATGTGAAAAGTTTACGACGACAATGACGACAACAACGACAGACGACGGACAAATTTTGATCAGAAAAGCTCACTTGAGCCTTCGGCTTAGGTGAGCTAATAACACATACATAATAAAACCAGAAGTCTCTGATGAGACCGTAGCTCTACTGGTCTGTACATATAACAACGGAAAAGTAGCACTTGGATTTGAAACTTTGCAACAGACAGCAATAAATAGAATAATGTATCTCTGAGTGTAGTCTACTTGTGTGCCACATTACACTGTTTATTCAGATCATACCAAAATTTTTGGAGGAGTAGCGTTTTAAAGGAATTTCACAGAAATTTCTATTTTTAGCAACCATGGCAACACCTTTCATCGAAATCAAACTGAAGCACTAAATTATGTATCTTGGTGTAGTCTACTTTTGTGTCAAGTTATATTGAAATCCGAATAAAACTGTTAGAGGAGTAGCGTTTTGGAAAATTATTTACAGACAGACAGCTAGATGGACGGACGAGGGACACCTTACTATCGCATAAGCTCTTCTGGTCTCTGACCAGTAGAGCTACAAAATTGCAGGTTTGTATAATATTCAAATTTAATCTTATGGTAAAAAATTTGTTCTGTTTTTTATTTACCTTATTTTGTCAATCCACAAATTTTTTTTGAGTGATCTAATTTTGAATCAAACACTGGCTACTTCAAGATAATATTTTTCTGAACTTCTCGTAAAGAACACATATGTGCATGTATAACCATGATATATAATCTACTATTAAATTTAAAAGTTGAATGTATTTCTTGCATTTTTCTTTGCTTAAAATAAAAAAATAATTCTGATACCTTTTTGCAGTTTTTCAATAAAAAGAAGGAATAAAAATTAAAAAGATTAGGGCTGGGTATTGACCCAAGATTTCGTATTGTGATATATTGCGATATTTTAAACTGTATTGCGATATGTATTGCAATATTTTCAATGTAATAAAAATGGCATTTTCTTCCTACATTTACTTTAATTTACATGCAGAATGTACATAACTATGATAAGTAACCAACACGGAAAAAAAATCTGGTTGATTTCTTTAAGTTATGCTCTGAAATGTTCAGACAAAACAACTTCTGTCTTAATGTTTGGCTTAATAACAAAAGTTTCATAAGTCCATTTTTATATTTAATGACAAAATTCCTTAATCTAAGCATATTGCCAATATATCGATATTACAAAATCGTATTGCGATACAATATTTTTTGTCATTGTATTGCAATATATTGAAATATCGATATTATTGCCCAGCCCTAAAAAAGATCATCAAAAAAATTCTTACGTTGGTCAATCAATGCCCCCACCACTTTGGTGTTGTAATAATCCGGTAAAAGTCGCTCACAAATAGACGTCAACAACCAGAACGCCTCCTCCTCACTAACATACAGCAGTAGTACACTGGTCACAATATTCATGGCCTGGCAGTAACCTAAAAGACAAATATCATTCTCATTGTCTAAAAGAAGTTCAAAAGTAAAGTCACAAACAATATACCTGCTACATGTAAATGTTTCAGCTGTGATTAATTTAGAAAATGGTTGAGATTGTTGCAATATTCAAGATTTTGTAACATGAAACCTCAGCTAAAGTTGTATTAAACAAGATTTCGTAACATAAAACCTCAGCTAAAGTAGTATTAATCAAGATTTTGTAACATGAAACCTCAAGATAATGACATTTGGAAATGCATCTCAAGATCTTGTAATAAAAAGATGATTTATCCCCAAATGCTTTACCCAGGAAACATGAATTTTAGAGTTTTGGAAAATTGGTTAGGCACTGATAATCACTGAAACAGTCTGCAATGAATATTTCATGGTATGAACCAAAGGTCCCAAGACTATGAATTTCCTAATTTTGGTTTAAGGCATGAAATGTGCATTGAACAATGTTTCTAAGCTCCTATCACTAAATGAGTCTCTGAGCCAAAATTCAATTGACATTGGCCAAGTAAAAATCTACTGCAGAGAGATGGACTGATGGGCGATAAACTTTGATAAAGAAAGCTAAATTAATCCTTTGGCTCCGGTAAGCAATGCACAAAAGGATCTCATACTTCACTTAAATTTACATCTGAGGCTGGATTTTTTAAATCTTAAAGGCTTCCTGGAAATTGGCTGGAATTACACAGAAAATCTACAGAGAATAAATTTGATGCAGTTTCTGACCTTTCAGATTTTACGTGTAATTAGTGGATGCCTTTCTCAGACAACTCGACGAAAGACAGGTCACCGACAAAATTCAAATTCACCGACTCGTGCAAATTCACCGAATGGACAATTCACCAACAGTATTGTCGGTGACTAGAAATTCATGTAATAATTGTTAGATGTTCTGTTAAGTATTCAGATATAATAAACATAATCAAAGATGTATAAAAAAAACATGTTTTTCTTTGTCTTTTCTAAATTTGTATATCCATAACAATTATTATTGTTGGTCTAGCCCATACAGATTGCTTCTCGTGATTCAGAGCAAGGTCATAGGTCAGCAATATTGGGTGAAGTTTTTCATTAATGAAAAAAAAAATTTGAAATGAATAAAGACGTTTATTCTCATACATGATTTTCTATAAATATTGTTAAATTTCAATGTTTTATATATTCTGTCGACGATGTGTCTGTCGGTGACCCTTCTTTCGGTGACTTGTCGTATCAGCGTGTTTTATAGTGTCGGTGAAAAAAGTGTCGGCGAGTTGTTGTTTGGTGAGTGGTCTTTCGGTCACCTGTCATAGACCCCTTTGCATTTATCACCGTTAGAAATCAGTAAGAAATGATAAATGTATTACAAAGGTTACCTAACACTTGGTTTTACCTATAGTAGGATTTCTCCAGGCATATGCAGTTAACACTCGCCTTAGAGCACTAATCCCTAGATCAGACTGGAAGGCTGGATGTTCAGGCAGTGACCTACAATAAGCCAACTTAACCATTAAACTTCATAGGGATAATCATAAACTTGGATTTCTAAATGTAATATCATGTTGTTAAAATCTGAAAAGGTAATTAATTTATTTGAGAATTAATTCATGTAGCCATATTATTTTTATAGACATTCTAATAATATAGAGAAAACTAAAAACTATTTTCCACGATCAGTAAAATTCTCAGCTTAATTACAAGACATTATGTCAATCTACAAATTTTACCAATTTAAAACCTTTTCTTGCTGCAGATCTGTAGATGTTAAACTCTGAATCTCAAAACAAATCAGGGATGGGGTAATTGAATGAAGAAATTGTAATTGAGCGTAATTAGTTACATTTTTCAAAGAAATTGGAAGTAATTTGTATATGAGCAATCCTTCAATTACAAGTAGTTGAATGTATTCATATACATTTCAAAGAAGTCATGTATTTTCAATTACTTTTCAATTACATTTCAATTACTTTTTTTCAAAATGAAAGTTTATAAAAAGTGTTATAAACTGATACACAGTTTGTTTACTGGTGTAGCGTGGGCTTGTGTTTGTACAATAATTAAATGTCTCCTAATGTTTTATTTGTTTATAAAGTGTGTCACACTGCCCATAATGCCTTGTGTATCTCAATGTTGTTTATACATGTTTTTGTTGTCAAGAAATTTTGTAGATAAAACCCAAATAATTGAAATGTATCTAATTACATTTGTCAAAGTAATTGAAAGTAATTCTTACATTATAAAAAAATCAATGTAATTGTAATTGCATGTAATTGACAAAATTATCAAAGTATTTGAAAGTAATTATTTACATTCCAAAGTAATTGACCCCATTGTTATTAACAATATACAGATTGTCTAGCCTGTGAACATCTCTATTTTAAAACAATATACAGATTGTCTAGCCTGTGAACATCTCTATTTTAAAATAATATATAGATTGTCTAGCCTGTGAACATCTCTATTTTATGACAATATACAGATCGTCTAGTCTGTGAACATCTCTATTTTATGACAATATATAGATTGTCTAGCCTGTGAACATCTCTATTTTATGACAATATACAGATTGTCTAGCCTGTGAACATCTCTATTTTATGACAATATACAGATTGTCTAGCCTGTGAACATCTCTATTTTATGACAATATACAGATTGTCTAGGCTGTGAACATCTCTATTTTATGACAATATACAGATTGTCTAGGCAGTGAACATCTCTATTTTATAACAATATACAGATTGTCTAGCCTGTGAACATCTCTATTTTATGACAATATACAGATTGTCTAGCCTGTGAACATCTCTATTTTATGACAATATATAGATTGTCTAGCCTGTGAACATCTCTATTTTATGACAATATACAGATTGTCTAGCCTGTGAACATCTCTATTTTATGACAATATACAGATTGTCTATCCTGTGAACATCTCTATTTCATCGATATCTCTTTATACAGACATTGAAGTCTCACTCTTTTTTATCATAATATACTGATTTTCTAATCTGTTAAGCTTTCTATTTTATTACTATATACAAAATCACTCTCTCTTATCACTATATACAGAATGTCTAACCGGTGAAGTTTGTTTGTACAGTGTATGCTGTTTAACATCCCTCTAGACTTTTTTTTTACTCATATGGAGACGCCACCACTTGCAAGTGGAGAGCTGCAAATTTTGTCCTATATTTTCGGCACTTTGGGCCATTGAGCAGTCACTGTGAGTGATTTTTTTTGGTGTCAGCACCTACTGCGACATGGGACCTTGTTTACTGCAGTCTCATCCGAAGGACCGCTACAGGTGAAGATTTCTTTTTTATGACAATATAGTGAATATACTCTATCTTATCACTATAAAAAGAATGTATTACCTATAAAGTTTTCTTTTTTATCACCATATACAGACTCTATCTTATCATTATATACAGAGGGTCCTATTTTATCACAATATACAGACTCTATCTTATCACTATATACAGAGGGTCCTACTTTATCACAATATACAGACTCTATCTTATCACTATATACAGAAGGTCCTATTTTATCACAATATACAGACTCTATCTTATTACTATATACATAGGGTTCTATTTTATTACTATAAACAGACTCCAGCTTATCACTTTATACAGAAAGAATATCTAACCAATGTAGATCATTCTCTATTTTATCACTATATACAAACATTCAAGTCTCACTCTATTTTATCAGTATATGCAGTGTCTAACCTGTGAAGATCTCTCTCTATCTCATCATTAGCTAGAGTGTACTTCCCAAGGCTTTGTTCTACCATGTTTCTATAATATCCTTTATTTGTAGCCATCTGAAAAATAAATGATTTTATCAAATTGTTTTGATACCAACAAAACATAACAGCAAAAGACAATTACAGTTAAACTCGGTTAGTATCAACACAGATATTGGGAATTCATGGATATAGCAAAGTTATCTTGGATTCCCAGCTATATAAGTTGAACAAAACCCTTAAAGGAATATAACGAATTATGGATCCGATATAGCAAAGTAATTTCATAGGTTCCAGTGACTTCGTTATAACTGAGTTTTACTGTAACATGTTATAGCATAAAAGATGTTCTTTTATATTTTATGGTAAGTGGACTAGCCTATATATATGAAGAATAACTAACTTTATGCCTCTCCCTTTCATGTTTTGTCTCTGAACATCATCCTATGACCTTGATTTTGATCTTCGACTGTTCTGTTCAGGACCTTCCAAAACTCAAGGTCATCAGCAATAAAATACACATGATCACTTAAATCTCTCTCATTACCCAGGTTCTTAATTCAGATTGGTGAGAAGAAAGTGTGTTACATGTATCTACTCAGTGTTACTAGAACAACCAAAGGTTAGTTTGATTAAGCACCTGTTTAATATATAATTGACCCAGTAGTTTATATTGTAATGGGTTAGATGACAATTTTTGAAAGATGAAATCAGAACTAATAAAGGCAGCATAAAAACTGCAGAATTATTTTTTCCCACATTTTGTTCTACATTATTTCATTATTATATCTTTTGTGTTCTACTTTTTATAAGGTACGTGCCAATTCTATCTAATATGTCTATTCCATATTGGGTCCTTACATTAAATTACCAGATTAATTAATTATTACGTCAAACAACTGTCAACTTCTCACACTTAGTCAATATGCTCCTTATGAAAAGAAGAAATACCCTTAAGAGAGAACTTCATCAATTATGTGATTAACATCATTAATAACTTGAGGAAACTTGATATAAAGCATCCTAGGTTGAAGGGGGAGTTAAAATGAATGGCCAAGTCCCATTACAAGGGGAGATAATCATGAAAACATCAAAATAGGGTGGGGTCATTAAAAAATCTCCTTCTTAAGAACCACTGGGTCAATAAAAGCTGAACTTATGTGAAAGCATCCTGGAGTAGTGTTAGTGTAGATTCTAAATAATTAAAATTAGGGGGGGGGGTGTAGGGCAGGGCAACAATAGGGAATTAAAGTTTTAAACTGAAATATGTGTAAAAAGAAAAAAAAAACTTTATAAAAATGTTCTTCTCAAAAAATCACGGGCCAGGAAAGCTGAAACTTATGTGGAATCATCCTCAGGTAAGTGTAGATTCTAAATTGTTCAAATCATGGCCCTCAGTAGTAGGGTTGGGCCACAAAAAGGAATTCAATTTTTTTGTTGAAATATATAGGAAAATTTAAATCTTTAAAAATCTTTTTCTTAAGAACCACAGAGCCAAAAAAGCTAAAACTTACAAGGAAGCACGCTGATATTTGTAGATTTTAATTTTTTTTTCAAATCATGACCCCAGGGTTAGGGCAGGACCATTATAGGGACATCCAACTTTTACATTGAATTATATAAGGAAAATCTTGAAAAAGAAAAATCTTCTTCTCAAGATCAAACCACTGGGACAGGAAAGCTAAAACTCATGTGGAAGCATCCTAGAGGTAGTGCAGATTCTAAATTGTCCTAATCATGACCCCCATGCATAGGGTGGGGCCACAATAAGTATTATAAGGGGGAAATCTGGTGAAGATCAGCATTGTTAAATTTACACTAGTTGAGCAAAATTTGAAAGACTTACGAGATTTTAGTAACTCTTGCAATTTTTTCATCAAAATAATTTTAAATGAAAATACAATGTACAAATAGAGATTACAGAGAATTTCATCCAGAAATCAATATTAAAGGTTCATTTCAAATCAACATAGTAATAACCACAGGAAATGTTTCACACCTGAGATCATTATGTCTTGTTTACCAAGCCATGCACACATTAAGGAAGATCTCCAATGTTGTAAGAGCAGGAACTAAGTAAAATGACCATTTGTGGTAAACAATTCAGAATACAGGAAAATGTTTATCTAAATTTTGGTGCATTGCCATAATTCTGTGAATTGGATGAACAAGAGGCCCATGGACCACAATGCTCACCTTAGTCAATAGGGCTGACTTTTTCCTCAGCAATTTATTTTTATATTATGTTTTCCTATGAAAAATCCCTGATGTGATGCCAGCCTATCACAGATGTTGCCCAAACCTACCTTTTTGGGTTATGATTTGACTTGATTTGATTTAAAATTGAATTTACACTACCTCAAGATACTTCCATATCAATGTGACAAAACATGGCTTTGCTGCTCAAGTCAAATTTTCACTAATTCTTTATTATCTCCCGTTGGAAGTGGATGTGGCCCTCTACTTGCCTAAACTTGAATTACCTTCACACAAGAATACTTGTGGCAAGTTTGGTTGAAATTCACCCAGTGGTTCTTGAGAAGAAGTCTAAAATGTTAATGATTTACAGAGGGACAAATGGACATACAGAAGGACAATAAAGACAAAATGTGATTAGAAAATCTCAGGTGAGCTAAAAATACCTGGCACTTGGTGTACAGTCAGTCATCACTTACATGTTACATGTAATCATGCAAGCAATCACTTCTGTAGCTAACACTGTATGTAAAACCAGTTAATTTCAAAAACTGCAAATAATATCTATGAGGTTGAGAATAACACAATCAATCAACGACATGTTATTACCAACTGTGAAAAACTCTACCTAATGAATGTTGAAATTTGCAAATTATATAAATGAATTTTAAGACTTAATTAATAAATTAGAGGAACTTGTGAAACTAATGATTGTAAAGATCCTCAATTGGGTATCATCCTCAAAAATATCAAATTTGGACACTTTTCTATTTATATTCAAGGCTGTGCATGAAATTTATCTGGCATACGTGAAGTTAGGGGAATTTGTTATGTATCCTAATATTCAAAATACAAAAAATAAATTATTTCAAATAAAATCTATTAACACTTCATTATTTTTTTTTTGATGACATTAATACAATTCACAAATATATTCAATAATTCTGTTATCACTACTGATTCATTATACTTTCATGTCATTTGAAAAACATTTGTGGTGAGATAACTAAGGCTATATAAAATTGAAATTCTGGTTCTCAGGCCCGCGCATCCGTTTTGAGGTAGCCACATTGCTAATTTTATTGTATTTTTTATAAAATAAAAAGTTGGTATTGCGGAGATCAATCCGGAAAAAAAGAATTCCGTCCTCATTTTTTCGTAGTTTAGTAGCAGCCATTTGCTAATAGATTTTGGCTACTTCATTTGAAAATACATTTGAAGACATTGCCTACCAAACCTTTTGATCAAAATGGGAAGTATATATCTATGAATAAAAAATTATCTTTATTTTAAAGAAAATTCGAAAATTAAAATTAAAACAAGAGGCCCAGGGACCACATCGCTCACCTGAGCACGTCGGCTTGGAAAAAGCACAAATAAGATCAGAATTGAAAAGTTTACTGAGGGGTGGGGGGAGGAGGAAGGGGGATTGAATTCTAATTATTATACTACTTGAGAATGCCTCCATATCAATACTGCACACAACTTCTTGAGAAAGTTCTTGAGAAAAAAATTTCTTTTTAACAATATGTTTGTATTTATTACTTTGCAATAATTTGAATTTGACTCCCCATTCTTTCCTTCCCTACCCCATAAGGTACAACTTTAAATCTTCAATAAATGAGGATGCTTACATGTCAATATGAATAAACATAGCCTTTCTGTTATTGGGATTTTTCCCTTTATTTCCTATATAAAATTTTGATCCACCATTCCCTTCCCTTGCGGGTTATGATTTGAACAAATTTAATTCTACACTACCTGAAGATGTGTCCATATAAATATCACTAATCATGGCTTTGCTATTCTTTACATTTTTTTAAAATATATTTTAATGTAAAACTTGGATCCTCCATTGTGGCCCTACCCCATCCCTGGGGGTTATGATTTGAACAAATTAGAATCTACTCTACCTGAGGATGCTTCAATATAAATATCATTAATCATGGCTTTGCAGTACTTGAAAAGGAAATTTTTAAAGATTTCTCTATATATTCCTATGTAAAACTTTGATCAGCCATGGTGGCCCCACCCTACCCCCATGGGTCATGATTTGAACAAACTTTAATGTACACTACCTGAGGATGATTCAACATGAGTTTCATCGTTCCTGTCTCTATGTATCTTGAGAAGAAAATTTTTTAAGATTTTTCCTATATATATTCTTATGTAAAACTCTGATCGGCCATTGTGGCCCCATCCTATCACCCGAGGTCATGATTTGAATAAACTTGAATGTACACTACCTGAGGATGATTCAACATGAGTTTCATCTTTCCTGTCCCTATGGATCTTGAGAAGAAAATTTTTAAAGATTTTTCCTATATTTTCCTATGTAAAAATTTGGTCAGCCATTGTGGCACAACCATACCCCTTGGGTCATGATTTGAAAAAACTTGAATCTACACTACCTGAGGATGATTCCACGAGTTTTATCTTTCCTGGCCCAGTGGTTCTTGAGAAGAAGATTTTTTTTAAATGACATTAATTTTCACAAATTCATAATTATCTCCCCTTGGAAGAGGGCGAGGCCCTTCATTTTAACAAACTTACCCAAGGATATTTTGTAGCAAGTTTGGTTGAAATTGATCCAGTGGTTCTTGAGAAGAAGATGAAAATGTTAAAAGTTTACAACGATGCCAACGACAACGGCAATGACAGACAACTGACAAATATTGATCAGAAAAGCTCACTTGAGCCTTTGGCTCAGGTGAGCTAAAAATACCTCCCTCATCTACTTTATTGCCAATAAAATGATAAATGAAATGCCTCCCTCTCGCATCTGTTTTGGAGAAAATTGGCCCAAGAACCAGAGAATTAAATTTAGATAGCCTAATAAAGTTTGTTTTGAAGAAAATACTTCTAATGTGGGCATTTCTTTACAATACTTATTAAAACAGATGGACAAGAAAACTGAAAACAAGAAATTCAATCAATGATTTCCTACTTGTTCACTTGACCACACATCCATGTTCCACAGACAGTAGAAAAATTTTTAAATTCCTGCTGTACCTCATTTATGGCACCAGAAAACAGCATCCAGATCTCCCCTCTAAACTTTTCTGGCAGTCCTTGTAAAATAAGGTCCTGGGTCTTGTGGGTTCTGTACATACATACACCCCTAAAAATACACATTAATACAAGTAAATGTATGGGAAAAACAAAACCAACTTCATTCAATAGATACTTAGATCTGTTGCTGGCATAGGTGTTGGTGTGTATTATGCAACCCAATCTTACAGGAATAATATTAAACATTTTGAATTTTTTCAGCCATTTCAAGAACTGAATTGAAATTGAAAACTTTGTCTTGAGTAAAAGAACTGAAGATTTGTGTTCTTTATACAGTAAAACTCGGTTATAGCGAAGTCCTAGGGACCTGTGAATTTAATTCGCTATATCCGTAATTAGTTATAACCGTATGACGAATTTGTAAAACCATATAGAGCAAATTCGCAATATGCATTTTTTCCTTCAATTATTACTACCAAATATGTTAGGGGAAGCAAATATTACAAAACATACCTTCGATAACTAAGGCTTTATTGTGAATTGAATTATATATACAATTCCATGAACAAAAATTAATCAGTTCAATTTATCAAATTTTGAGATCTTTGAAAGTTCGTTATAAAAGATGTAAATTTCATTATATTTAACTTCAAAGGGACCCAAAATCAGTTCGCTATATCCGTAAATTCGTTACATCAGAGTTCGTTATAACCGTAAAATTTTACACGCATTTGTTAAGAATTTTGCCGGGGACCCAGAAAAGCTTCGCTATATCCGTGAATTCGCTATATCCATGTTCGTACTAAACGAGTTTTACTGTAGAAATATCCCACCTGCCGTATTCTGAGAAATGAACATCCCATAGATGTTCTTTGACGGTTTCTCTTGCAGACAATTCATCTGAGTTCCTTCTGTGAAACAAGCTGACCAAAGCTGGCTGGAACTGGATATCATCAGCTACAAATTGTGATGGAAGTGTGAATCCATTGTGGTTTTTTTTATTAGTGAGTATAGATGGTCAAACAATTTGAACAGAAAAAAAATATATTTAAAAAAAAGAATGGAATTAAATTTGTACATGTTGTATGAGAGATTCTAAGGGAAAATCGGAATTGACTTTCTTTGAAAAAGCAAGAACTCAGAGCAAAGGAAGTTACAATGTATTTTAAGTTTTATGTATGATACCTTTTTGAGAATCATGACTTAAATAGCTTAATTTATATCTCATTTCTCTTTAATTTTCAATTTACTTAATTTTGATATCTGCATGAAGACTTTTGCCTGCATATACCACGTATACAGTATTGAATATCATGCAATCAAACATTTTTTTTTTTTTAAATATTTAAAATGGAAGGTAAATACGTAATATCACGAGAACCTTGCAGTTATCTAAGTTAGGCCATGCAAAGTTAATTCCTTGGTTCTCAGGCCTTTTTTCAAGAAATATGATGAGGGAGGGAGGCTTTTTTTTTTTTACTTTTTATTGCCCCCAAAACATGATGCGGCAGCTTTTTACATTGTACAAAACCTCAAAAAATGATGAGGGAGGTGATTTTTTGTTTTTATTTTATTGATTTAGCAATAAAAAGGCTCAATGAGGCACCCTTCCAAGAGATGAGGGAGGGCCTGAGAACCAAAAAATTAATTTTTTTTGCCTTACTACCGCTCTTTTGCGGAGGAGTCAAGAAAGCTATCTCGCAAGATTCCTGGGGCACATGACATAATGTTTACAGTAGTGACAATCAAATGATTTGAATAATTTTATGCTTAAAGTACAATATATTGCCAAGGATTGAACTCCAAATAGTATATTGTCAAATAAGGAAAGTTTAGAATATTTTATTAGCTTTGAAATGTGATGATTTTCAATGCAAATTTAATGAGAAGAGTCTGCTTAGATTAAAATATCGTAAAAAATGTAACATTTTAGGAGTAGCTCCTCTCAAAAATTTATTTGGCTGGTTCAGCGATTGTTTAGCAAGGTATTCCACCAGGATTATTTACTTATCTGTCCTTATAAATTCTACATTGATCGATCTTGCATTGTATTCTATAGCACATTTGCCCCCATGCAACAGACGTTTCCAACCTCCATCGCAAAAGAGTTCCGCTAAGTTAAGTAATCATGATATCAAGTATTCCCCTGTGTATTTACAATGTAAACTTTATTTTTATTTTTTTGTACATCCATCAGTACTGTCCATATCAAAGATCTTTTTTTTGTTCATCATGTTAACTGTTCACATGTTTACTTGTTCAATTGTTAAATTCTTGTTGTACTAACATACCCCATGTGGGGGGTTTAGTGAAATAAAAAGTTTCAAAGTTACTTCTAACAGACTTATGAAAATAAGACAAAGTTGACAAAAAACCATGATACTTGTTCCCTAGAGACTGATAGTCTTCACGGAATCTTTAGGCACTAACCTGGAGAACTGGTGACACTATCACAGGCTGAGTTCTGTCTTGAAGGACTGAAACAAAGACTTATAGTAATCAGAGTTGATACAAACATCTACTAGTAGAATTTATAAATTTTGATTGAAGTCAAACCTGTGTAAAATAGTTCTAAGACTTCATTATAATCAACTTTATTAGTTCTCTAAAGTAAAAATTATTGAATTTGAGAACTTTACTTAAACGAATTTAACATAAGGATATTTCTCAAATATAAAAATAAAAAGTAAAAGGTTGACCCTCGAGCCAGAATGTTGCATTAGGCCTAACGGTCTCATGCAAACAGTTTAGCTCTAAGGTCCAATAAAACCCATGCTACTCTTGAACCCTGTCAATAAAATTTAATATACAATGCTAGAGATAACTTTAATTTAGTGAAAAGAGGGCACAATGAATGCAAGACTAGGAACAGAGCCCAAATGGTAATCCCCCCCCCCACCACAACCCCCTTATTGTTATTTGTTCAATATATGGAAGACATACTGTTTTCAGTAAAAACTGCTTTTCCTCCATATACAGCCAAATGATATACTGTAACAGTATATTGTCAATTAAATGCATGAAAAATCAATGGACAATTTTGTTCACTTTATATTGATCTCCTACTGTAACATTGTATTCATTTACCTTGTGTCTGAGGGCTCCTCAACTCTGGACAGGAAATCCGAAAGCTTCTGCAGAATGAACTCTCGTACAGGAAGCTGAGAGAATATGAAGTTGTTCTGAAAAATATAAGAAAATCTCCTTTGCAAATTTATTTTAAAATTTTTTTTGAATTAAAAAATATAAGCTGCAAATTTTAAAACTCTCTGGTTCCATTAACATTTGAACATTTTCAGATTCCTCTATGAGTCACTGAACCAATTTTGGCATATAGCATCTATAGGAGAAGGGGACCTGAGGGTTGGGGCATAGAGGGGAACTCTTAAGATCATATACTGAAAATGAATTATGCTTTGATATCTGCTCCTTGATATATTAATCAAATGTTATGATGAGCAAGGGTGCCTTAAAGTTTCCAAAATTGTAGAATGTGTGGACCTAAGGTCAGGGATTTTTGTGGGGTGGGGGCACTACTGATTATAGTGAAATATTACTGTTTAATATAAATGCATTTTTGTTCCCCTACTCTGCCTATGGGTATTACTATTAAGTAACTTAATTAAGCATACTTAGTGTGTACTTAAGATTACTTATGGTGCCTCTTTCAAAATTGTGAATGCCATGGCCTCTGGTTTACAACTATTCAAAATTCAATTTGTGCTCAGGTGACCTATAAGGCCCATAGGCCTCTTGTTTCTTGATGTTAATTTATTAAAAGTTTCTGCATCACTCTAGCATTGGTAGAAGAAAACTCTCTATTTTTTTAAATCACCTTTATTGAAGGTCAGAGTCATTGTAAACTTTATGTTTGTCACAGCTTCTTCTTAAAATTCAATATCTGTCCAATTTTATCTTCCTGTGCTAAATAATTTTCCGATAACAAACCTGACAGAGTTTGTATATAATTGGCCTTAATATCTGCATTACAGGTCACAGAGTCCTTAATGTAGGATGTAACACACCTTTTACCTTAGATGTATTTTCTTTCTAAGTTTGATGCTTATAGGCCAAATAGTTTTCCTATAATGAGCCTGACAGTGTTTTGCCAATTATTTGGAAATACGAGGGCTGTCCCAAAATTCCGTAGAAAGCATTGTTTTGTAGGAACCTTATGTCATACATTAATGAAACTTCGTATATAGATTAAACAAACACTATCTAATAAATTTATGGACAAATATGGGGTAACTACACGAATCATTTCAATTTAATAGACATATTTCATTGTCTGGTGTAGGAAGGTGGCGCAATACCAAAAAGTTGCAATTAAAATTTGATATGTCAAATTTAAAATTTTAAGGAAAAGTTATTACTACCTCAAATTTTTTTTAAATGGAAATGAAAATTCTTAACATTGTTTTATTAACTATATTTCCTCAAATTCTTGTGTTTATGCTTTGATAAATATGAATTTTATAACGTTTTATATACATCTGGGTGAAATCCGAATTTTTGAAAAATGGCGGCGCACTGGACTATGATCAAGTGTTTTAATTCTGAATTAAAGCCTTACAGAAATGTACCAGTCATACATGTTTGGTAGACTAGGAAACTTTTTTCTCGCCCTTAGTATTTATAATGACTAAGACAGTTTCTCTATGTATATGTGAATAACAGTTACTAAAATAAAAGACAGGGCAGAAAAATGGGCTAGAGTCATTGTGCAAATCCATTAGAGAAAACAGACGAAAAGTCCGCAGATATATAGTGTTTTCAAATTATTATTATTTCATACCTGTACATGCATATACTTTGTTTACATATTTTAATGTTTGATAATATCATAGTATTTAAGACATTTTAGATTTATAACCATTACCGTTTCGTTTAATTTTAGAATTTGATTCTGGTAATTGACATATTTTCTCCAAAAATTTGAACCGTTGACATTTGTGTTTTTTGACATTGCAGATTGCTCCGGGTGTCAAAGAACTATATCACTTTACATGTAATTACTCGAAAAGTTTTCAAATTAACATTATAAAACTTCGTAATTTATCTGCCAAGAACACGCTTTATCCACCCAGAAAATTTTATAAAGATACATTAATTTCTTCAAAAGATATGAGCTCAGTCTACGAAATTTTGGGACAACCCTCGTATCTTCTTAATGAAATGAATGACTTTAAGAGATATTTAGTCTAGTATCAAATTAGATTTTATAGACAGGCACAATGGCATACAGATATACAGACAAATTGTTGGACAGAACCTAAAAAAATATCCACCACTTTTGGAAAAAGTCGTGCACAATACACTAACTGGACAATTGTGCAGGTGAGCTGAATATTTATCAAATCACATGAACTAACAAATATTGATGTATACATGTATTAAGACATCTTATAATACCTTCCCCTTAGTAGTGACCACCAAGGCATCAGTTCCTAGTTCACCACTGGCGGCATTGTCTACCTTCTCTACCAGTACCACCTCACGAAGTGGTATCACCACGGTAACCAGGTCACACACCTGTCAACAGGTAAATATCATTAAAGAATTAAGAAAAGTACATTTAAATTTTAGTATCATTAAATAATTAAGAAGAGTATACATTTAATTTCATTAAATAATTAAGAAGAGTACATTGTGATAAAGGATAATTATGTACTGGTATTTAAAAAAATTAAAATGTACTGTAAGTTTCTGTGTACATATGCCAGGTAAAACAAATATGTTGTAATTAAGACTACATTTATGAAGTACATGTATATATTACAGATGTTTTTAAAATTTATATTGCATTAGTTGTATTGGCAAACATATTATGCTCAGCAATGAAGGTAAAACAATTATAACAGTAAAAAAAGAAAAGTTTTCATATTAATAAAAAACAAATTACAGTACTAGTAAACAATATGCTTATAGTTATACATGTATAGTTACAGTAGATCAAAACATCAAATGTTTAATTTCTTTCAATTATTCTCATTGACGTCATTTGTTACACAACACTATAACTATATTGGATGTATTGAAATATAATAGAAACAATAGATTCCTGGGCCTTCACATTCACCTGGGTATTTTCAACCAACTTGTTTCCAATAAAGATATTTTTCTTCCTATCTGAGCCCATGTAATCTCATCAAAAGTACGATAACATCTATAGTACTGTAACAGTTATTTCCCTTTGCTGAATCATTTTTTTTTCAATTTTACTCTTCTTATTCATCTTCATTTGAATAGGGACAATAGCCTTCATTCAAATAAATTTAAATGCCTATTATCTAAAGATACTTTAAGACCAGGTTGGTTGACTTTGGCCCAGAAGTTTGAAAGCAGAAAACCAAAACATCAGATGTAACTCATGAAACATAATGAAGTAAAACAGAGAAAAATAGAGGACAAAGGTCATCTGACAAAGTGATATAAAAAGAATATAAGAAATAGTTCTTAGTTATGTAATGCTCTTTCTAAAATGAAAAACCATCAAAAACATTCATTGGAAAAAGAAAGTTATCCTTCCATGATGGAATGAACCAATAAATACATCGATCATAGAACAAGAGGTCCATGGGCCACAACACTCACCAGAGTAACCCTGCTGTTCTTCATCTGATCCCCTCCCCTTGTAATAGCTATTGTGGCCCCACCCTTCCACAATTGGTCTTGGTTTGAATAATTTAAAATCTACACTACCCTAGGATGCTTCCACTTTTAGCTTTTCTGGCCAAGCGGTTCTTGAGAAGATATAACAGATTTTTCTTGTATATTCTAATGTAAAACAATATCCCAAGATGCTTCCACATAAGTTTCTGCCCGTTTGGCCTAGTGGATCTTGAGAAGAAGATATTTCAATGTGAAAATTGGATTTCTTAAACATATTGTGGTCCTGCTCTGAATCAAGCACATTCTGATATCATATTTCATGGCATTTCCATTTCTATTTTTTTTTCTCTATGATAACTCTTTGAAAGTTAGTGGAGTTGATTTCTTGATAATCCTACTGGAATGTAAATTAGGCAAATCCAAATGTCAAGAGCTAAGAAGGCCTTATATGCATGTAAATCTTGTGCGCATCTGTCTTTGTGTCCGACACTAAGGAGGCTAAATATGCATGTAAATCTTGTTCTGCTGTCTTTGTGTTTGACGTCAGTGGGCAAGGACTATTGAAATATGCAAGTTTCCAGATTATCTCCCTTGGTGCGCTCTTTCGTTGAGGAGGGGAGTTTCATTGCCGCGTAAACAAACAGGTGGGACAGATATTTGATACTGTGTATGTTGGATACATTGCATTATCGATATACCGGTTTATCATAACTACACGATTGTCAGAATGCACTCTGCAGCTTGAGAATAAGCGAATTAAAGAAAAGGCATCATTTTTTAATCAAAAATGTCGAAACAAAAAAGAAAAATATCAGTGGATATGAGATTTTTCGGACGAGGGAAGAGATATGGACCTCAAATAAATACGATACACATGCATCTGGTCATGAAAGTCGGGAATCTAAATTACATATTGATTGTTTTCCTTATTTTAACTTAAAAAACACTTTTTAGAAAATGTTCGTACAATCAAGAAAATCTGTTACTTTATATAAAGACTATGACGTTTCTTTTGTTTTCAAGTACCCGAAAATTTATAGCAGATTTGTAAATATGCATAGTTGAGCTTGATAAAATCATCAAATGCATCCCTGCATAACATTATTATCTTTCTATAACATTTAATTAATTTTAAAAGCCAAAAATATCGTTCTTTTATTTATGCACTTTTGTATACAGAGACAACCTGTCCCACCTCCATGCTGAAATGGGTACTTTTTGCGCCTCTATCGTAGGAGAGTTACAATCTCGAAACTGGCGTATTGGCATGGGAGTTCTCGTGTATTATCTAAATCTTTTAGTCTACATTTTAAACATCTTAATCTACAATTTTATTTAATAACATGAAATGGAAATATAAGGAATCACTGTCTAGTTAGTGTAGTATGCCCGGACTTCAACGATAGTGGGAAAGATGGGATAATTTGCATAACAGGCAAAGCTACTATATTAAAATATACAAACACTGACAAAGACAGATCAAGGGCAAAAGTGAGTCTCATTTCTGCATGAAGTGTAAAAACCTGGTGATGATTTCAAGTCAGAATTCAAATAATAAAAGTACAGGTAACTGAAAAAGTATGGACAGCTAGAGCACATGTACATGTAGGAGAAAGAAATGAATGAAAACGCTTTATGAAAAGACAGTTGACCATGAAATGGTGAAAATGATTAAAAGAAAAAAATGCTCAAATATGCTTTTGACATTTCAAGAGCTTTTCAGGAGGCTGGGCCCCTTTTATAAAATAATTTACGACTAAGACCAATATGAAGTACATGTATTGCAAATTAGTACACTTGTATATATAGCTTTCTTCTTTATATTCAATCTTAAAATGATTTTCCTTTTTATTTAAAGTTTTTCTTTTGCAAGTAATATTAATCAGAATTCCTAAATTAACAAGATTTTTACGTACAACTTTTTGGCCTTATTCATAGGTTCTTTTATAAAAACGGGTAAAGAGAGAGTTCTTTGATGGCTATGTGATTCAGTACCTGACCCTCAATTATTACATGTTCACGTCGGAGTTTACGTTTACGAACACGCCTCTGTGAAGCCAGCCCCGACTGGTCAACAATATCAACCTTGGAATGAGATAACTGAAGTTTAATGTTTGTGTTTTATATAAAGGACAAGCTAGGAAAAGGGCCAAATTTTGCCCTTCATTTGACATAAAAGTCAAAGACCAAATCCAACATCTGCATTTCTGATACAGTGCATTCAAAGAGGTCATTAGAGAGTTATAGATTAATTTTTCTTCTTAACTTCCTTAATTTTGATAATTATTCATCAAATTTTAGATATTTGACATTTTAGCAAAACTGAGACTATAGTCATGCAAATACAATGTACAGTAATTATTTACACTTTATGTCATTGAATGATTGTATGTATACACAGTTTAATCTCAATGAATACTATTATATGGGAGAATTAAATTTTTGCAAGTACACTGTCTCGGGGATTTATGTGAAAATAAAGTTCTCAAGCTTGCAAATAAAAGTGATTTACATTGCGATAAAATAGAGCAATAACCACTATTCATGAAATTTTTAACAGTTTGAGGGGGAAAATAAATTAATAACTTCATCATAAATTCATCATAAAGAAAAATATTCACAATAATGCCTACACGTACTGAAAAAAAAATCAGATCAAGATGTCTCGCCATCTTGTTAGATGATGTCAAACAATGATTCTGTTGACTCACCCTGCTGGCAAAGCAGATATAGCTACTGGAGAGGTAGAGTCTCCCCCAGGTGTGCTGTTTATTATAGGGAGTCCACAGGACACAGTCTGTGTCCCCGTCTAACTTTTCATCCAGGGGAAGACAAAAGGCTGACCTATAAATAAAAAAATTCACAATCATGCATAATGTATTTAAAAAAGGGCAGGATGTCTTATGTCATATGATGACCAGTCTAGACATCTTTACCAAAACAAAAGGTTGGGTTCAATGTACCAAAATTACTAAGAACATTGACCCCAACTTTAATTTCGTGACAGGTTTTTTCCAGCTTTAATATAGTACTTTTTGCAGGTAATAAACTGTTGTGGTATTTGAAGAAAAAATGATAAACACATCTTTTCAAATACAATGTATCAAAAAATGTCATAGTGCTAGTTCATCTGTCTGCAGTGTCTTTAAAGTTAAAACACTGATGACTACATGACAAGAAATTTCAATAAGGTGCCATGATTCAGCAGGAGGTGTTTTTACATAATTTTGGTCTTTAAAAGAAATGGGAGAATAATAGCTTGGGATTGCCTAAAGTTTCAGTTGAAAAAAGTATGGATTTAAAACTTAGTTTTAAAATGCAATACATTCATATTACATTGGCCTTGATTTTTAACTTTTTTCAAACACATTTTAAGTTATTCCAAGGTGATGCATTAGTCACACAGGTCAAAGGTCAGAAATTATTCACTTCAGTGAAGATTTTACAAAAAGATCTGTTCTGACCTTCACCTGTGACCTAAAAAATGGCTTAACAACTTTAACTTACTTAAGTTCACTGTTCACCCTAATCCCATAGGCAACCTTTCAATTCAGTAGAAACATGATTGCACTATGGGGAAAATTGTGATCATATAAAAAATTTTAAATAGAGAACTATTTGATATTGACATCTGAGTCACTACCATCAAAGTCAGTGACATACAAAACATCAAAGTACTGAGACAGTACTGAAAGACAGGGTCAAGATAACTTTCATGTTAGATTTTACAAGTTTTTTTAACGAGTTTTGATAACTTTTTTAATAAACATACTAAAAATGATACTGTGAATAATATAAATTCGTTTTTTTTCATATAATTTGAAGTAGAAATTTCAATAATTGCTAAGTTTAGAAACCTTTTTGGACTGTCCGAATTTCACCTGGTCCAAATTAATAATTCTCTGGAAGTAAACAATGGATGATGCGTACGCAGTCGTAATACTACGCAGTAAAGTACTTTGTTTATTAGTGTGTTTTACAATTAATATTTTGCGTTTACATTTACAAAATACTTCATTAATTTGATTTAGAAAAAAGTTCATTTCACTTTTTTCAGTTTGATACAGAATGTTTACATTTTGATTAAAACAATTTCTGCACTCTTTCATTTAGTGTAGATTTAATTCAAGTGTTAAATTATCACCACGGCTTCCGTTTTGAGGGCTCTGACAGTAAACTAATAGACGGGGTGACCGTCTAAAAATGAATGCACAGTCTTGACAAGATTTTAAATAAAAATCTATTTTGACATTGTTTGTACTCTCACTTAAACCAGAAGTCTCTGATGAGGCCGATGCTCTAATGCTTTATACTTATAAAACGCATAAAAAATTAAAAAAGAGAAAAGGAGCATTTGAACTTGAAAATTGCAACAGCAATAAATAAAAAAAAAAGATAATTGGTTTAGGCTTTTTCTTGGCAATATTTATTGAAATCAGATCAAAACTGTAGAAGGAGTAGCATTTTGAAAATACTTCAAAGAAATTTCTATTTTTAGAAACAATGGCAACACCTTTCATTGAAATCAAAAACTAATATATTTATGTATCTTAGTTTAGTCTACTTGTGTGCCAAGTTATATTGAAATCAGACCAAAACTGTAAGAGGAGTAGCATTTGAAAATATTTCGAAAAAAATTCTATTTTAGTAGCCATGGCAACATTGTTCATCAATTCAAAATCCCAATAAACAGTTATACCTTTGAAAAATTGTTCCTATACAAATCTATACGAAAAAAAGTCAAACATTTCTAATGTTTTGCTGAGCGTGCATAAAAAATATATGTTTGACCGCTGAGTGAGATGTTGGACCAGTTGATGAGATTTTGGACTGCTTACGTCAAGAATGGGCGGAGCTTAATCACATTTGCATTCATTTATGTATAACAGTGACAGACCTGAGGTTTACTTTATGGAAGACAGTACAAGATACATGTGTGTCAAAAAAAAATTTAAAAGGTATAACAAAACATTTATTGACTGTGTTCTCGGGCAAAATGCGTTTTGTCAGACCCTCCAACCAAACTGTCTACCTTCAGCCTGACAGCCTCAGACAGACAGTTTGAGTCTTGGGTCCGACAAAATGTATGTTGCCCTCAAACTCAGTCAAATGTACATTATGTATCTTAGTGTAGTCAAGTAATATTGAAATCAGACCAGAAGTGTAGGAGGAGTAGCATTTTGAAAAATTTCATTACAGACAGCTAGACAGACGGACGGATGACAGACACCTTACTATTGCATAAGCTCATTTGGTCTTTGACTAATAGCACCTAAAAAACAATTTGTTTTTTATAATATCTTATAAAGATTTCTTTCTTCACATGTGTTAAAACTATGGTCCAATTTTTTAGCCTTTACTTGAGATGACTTTTAAATTTTTAAACTTTTAAAACTTTCAATAAAGAGCCTTCAATTAATGTACATAATTTACAAATACTTTAATTTGAAAAAAAAAATTTATCTGCAATCATGGTGCTGCTTGCATTTCTCTGTACTTTAATCCTTCTTAATAATACTCTTGTAATATTAATTACATGTAGATACAACTGTAGTTTTGTTGAGAAAACAACTTGACCTTCTCTCCCTATGTGGTCAAAAATATGATCTTTATGGGACTTTTGTTACGAACCTGTTGAAAGAGAAGTGCTCTTAAGTACAGACCTGAACGCATCACTTCTAGCTCGGGCATCCAAATCTCTCTTTATTGACGACATTCGCTTTGGTGTCCTTTTCCTACAAAAAAAAATTATTCGATACAATAAAAATTTATCTTTAGATGTTTTAAATGTATATTGCTGGCAAAGTACAAAAATATGTATGTTTACTTTGTTTAGTGCTAAACTGTGCACTAAACAGATTATCAATATCTGAATTTTTTTTTCTATCTATCATGTACACGTGCATAAGTATTAAAACTGTGCTTAGAAAAAGTCAAAGTAAGGCTAAGTCCTTTGAAAAACATGAGTGAATAGCTATTAATATATGCTCCTTAAAGGCCCTGTCACACCAAGCTGCGTTCACATGGAGTTGTTACAGCGTTGTTAAATTTTCAAAATCGCCGTGGAATCGCAGGAAAATTGCACAAATTTCTGTAAAATTTTCACAATTAGGAGATGTCACGACTTCCCTACGGCGACGGACACGATTCTAAGGCGATCTCATGGCGTTCTATTGCGTTCCCACGGAGATCTCTCGGCAATTGGCTGCACTTCCGCGGAGTTTTCACCTAGTGTTAGGAGTTTTCACCTAGTGTTTACGGCATTCTCACTGCGCTGGCTGCGTTCACAATACATTCACAATGTGTTCTATACTGTCTCATTGATATACAATGAAGCACATTGAAGTGGTAAAATTTTCCGTTTGGATAAAATGTTTTGAGCGATCTTTTCACACGCACATTTCTTTAGAAAGGAAAAATCGGTCAAATGATTCAATGGAATACCTGTAGAACAGGTATTCCATAAATATAATAGCCAATTAAATTGACGGTCCACATACACACCGATTAAGCACGTGTTTGACTGATACATGTGTTATGCTAACTCCAATAAACATGATAAAATCATAATTATGTAAAAATTCGTTGCAATGCATGTTTTACAGAAGCGAGGACTCTATATATAGCTCTTTAGTATTTGAAAATCTTCATTTCAGTGAAACTCATGTTGCTTGTCGCGGAAAGAGAGGTGTCCTAAAACATTACGACGAATATTTCTTTCTCGTTTCTAAAGAAATGGGCATGTCATTATGTTATAATTGACGTTCAAAACATGACTCAGAACGTTTCATCCAAATGGAAAATTTTACCACTTCAATGTGCTTCATTGTATATTCAGAAGGAATGTAAAACATTTTTGTTTAAGGATTCAAGTTACTCGATGAAAAGACTTCTAATCATGCCAAGAAATATTCTTAATAATTAAAAATGTTCTATTCAGATAATTTAGTACTAAATTATTAATAGTTTTATGATTAAACTCTTTTCATTCAATTTTATTGGTTCAGATGTGTTGTTAGTTTTTTGTTTTTTTTTTATTATGAATGTAAAAAAAAAAATAAACACACTGAAAAGTTTTCTACCAAATTTAAGTGAATAACAGAACAAGTTCTGGTGTAATTTTCTCTTCTATTTTTTTTCACTTAAATGCTCCTAGTGCAACAAAAACGTTGGAATGTATTGCTGATCAAATATGATCCCATTGCTCTTGTTTTGTATCAAGCTGGGTGACAACGTTCTAACAACTCCGTGAAAGCACAATTTTGAACGCCAATGGACGCTGTAGAAACGCCATGGGAGCGCAATGATCACAGAAACAACTCCGTGCTGTTGCCGTGTAATCGCAGTCAAAAAAATCACAAGACGATAAATCTCATTAGAAGCGGTCTACTATCACTGCGTTCGTGCCACAATCATATGCGTCTTAACGGCGTTCATACAGAGCTCCCACTTCGTTGTTGGAGATCTCACGGTGATCATACTACGTTTCTACTGCTTTCTTATCAGACTGCGATCATACAGGGCGTACTTTGTGCATGCCCAAAGTGATCGCCGTCCCCTGGCATTCTAGGAGACACTACGCGACCCTACAGCATTTAGTGGAGATCTCGCCGCGTTGCCACGGCGCTGTAGGAGACTCTACTGCGATCACCTTGGCGTTTTGCATTTTTTGAGGACGCCGTGCAGTTGCTGTGAGGACGCAGCCTCGGTGTGACAGAATTTAAGAGAAAGAGAAAAAAAGAGAAGGAGATAAAGAGAGAGAACTTCAGAAAAAGAGAAAGGGGGAGAATACTTAGAGAGAGAAGAAGGAATAAAGAGAGAGCTTACTTAGTTCTGTCAACAATTGTTTTGTCCTCTTCAAAGCCTCCCTCCTGCATCAACCTGTTAAGCAATCATATAAAGTATTTAAGTTCGTATGGTTACAGGCCTCATACAAATACAAAATGATGCATAAAAATAAATAAGAAAACACATTTACATGTAATAAGACATGTTTGTGAAACACAAATAACAACTCCTCTCCCCCGACCATCCTACTCCTCAAAATCAGATTGAAAATTTTACACATTTGAACAAACAGAGATGTCTTAATTATATACATAATCCTGAGCAAAGTTTGCTATTAGATATAATGTATTTTCAGAGAAAAGCCATTTCAACCATACAATAGAGCCTAACCCAAAACTCAGGCGTCATACCGGTAATTGCAAAGTTCTGATAATGAGTAATTGGTTATTAAAATCATGCAAACAATTTTACTGCTTGTTGTCCAGGAGTATAGTTTTTTGACGATTACAATTAATACATGTATTTAATTTTGAGGATTTTATATTTTTTCCCTATGACCTTTTAAAATTACATGTATTTTGCATTCAAATTTGCCCAGACAAGGTTGTATATGAGTCATTATCAAAATTCGCCAATATTTTGGTCACAAGCTGATAAAAAAGTATATAAACTAAAAATTATATAAATTTTCACATCACTATTTAGAATACATTATTTTGTAGTTGGCAGAACATTAATTTTATAGCTGTGTGATATATTTAAGGAAAAAAAGCATTGATAATAGCTCAAATAAGCACATTTTGTGATGTCCTACACTCCATTCCATTGAATTAACAAGTGTTTATGGCCAAATGTTGTTCATTTTCTTTTCATTTCTTTCCTTGTATGCCTTAAACTATTCATAATAAATGCCATAAAAACACTAAAATTGTCTTACATTAGCTCATCTTGTAAATATACAGACTAAAATGTGTGTCCCACGAGTTTTTGTCTCTCCTGTTACGCCAATGAAAATCCAGAAAATAGAAATATTTAGAATGAACTGTTCTGGGTTCCATACTTACCATTAGCCTTAGTTTCATTTGCATGATACTAGGTTGTTAATGTAATTTATTTAAATTTGATCAGTTTGAATAAAATGTCCAAAATATAACTATGATTTACACAGTAGAAAAAAATGACGTCCGTACTGTTACATTGAAATAAAGCTTTAACAATGGAGTGAAACAATTCTAACTTCTTTTACAAAATAACTGAGACATTTTGTTTCAAACCTACTGCATCATCAGCTTGTATGGTAAGCAAAAGGAAAATAAATTACCAAATATAGAGCAATTGTCTACCCTGTTATATGTCCATCCTGTTACGTGTTAATTTGTAACAGTATAGACAATTTTTGTAACAGGAAAGACTAACATTACATAAAATGTGGATTTTAGACCTATCTCATCATTAACCAAGAAATTTATTGCATGATTTTTATTAATATTGAAGTAAGTAACACAAATACACCTTGAGTAAGGATTCATTGTTTCTAATTGTTAGTTGAAACATAAAAAGTGATTTTGTAACAGGAAAGACATAACTTATTGTAACAGTACGGACAAATTTTGCTTGAATCAGAAAAAATTTGGACTCTTATTAATTTGTCAGATTTAATATTATTTTCATTTTATTATTTTGTAGTATTCATTCTATTTTTTATTCTTTTTTCAACTATGAAAAGATAATTTTTGATATTAAAGGACTTCTAAATATAATTCTGTAACAGGAAAGACAGGTTTTGCTATAAAATAAACAATTTTTGAGAACTCTTTTCTTATAAGCACAGTATAATTGTTGAATAGTCTTTCATTGAAAAAAAAATTATTTTAAAAATCATTTTTTAGCCCTTTTACCCATAATATAAATTCAATATATGATTGTTTATTTATTTATTCAGTGTAACAGGAAGGACACAATAAATTATATTACTTAGCTATATAGGCAGTATATATCTTTCCATCTCTAAACAAAAGTTTCACTCAGCTTAAGGGATTTGTTACTGCCCTGTTTAGATTGGAATTTAGGCCCAATTCCTGAGGGTCATGATTTGAACAATTTCTTTAATTGAAGATGAAGATGCATCCAAAGAAATACCCTGGTACATGTATTACTGTTCATGGCTTTGCAACATGTAATGAGAAGATTTTTAAAGATTTTTCATAATTATTTGTACCCCCAATATAAGTCTAAATTAACCAATAGATGCCAAACCCTACACCAGTGATCATGATTTGAACAAATTAGAATGTACACTAAGTATAAATGCCTTTATTTAGATTTGACTGACCAAGGGTTTGCTGTTCCTGAAAAGAGATTTGTTGATATGTGTCCCAACTTACTCCAGTAATATTTTGATCATTCATAATCCCATATACCCTACCCTAAGGGGTCAAGATTTGAACAAACTTTAATTTACATTCAAATTTTATCTTTTTTGGTCTTTCTGGACCTGTCAAAGAATTTTATTCTTTCTTAATTATCTATTGGAAGAGGGTGTGACCCTTCATTTGAACAATTTAAATTTCCTTTTCATAAGATATTCTGTGCTAAATATAGTTAAAATGACCAAGATAAAAAAAAATGTGAGAAGTTTAAGAAAACAATAACAAGTTAACACCAACAAACAAAACACAAATCTCAATAAGAAAAGCTCACCTGAGCATTTGGCTCAAATAAGCTAATGTAAACATCATGAGTGGTTTTTTTTTCTTTTTGTTTGTTTGTTTTTGATTTGTTTTGTTGAAAATTGCCATGTGATATAATTTCCCAATCAGTGATAAAATGAAATTAAATTCCCAATTGTAATGACCTAGCTAGGACCCATTTCCAAATAGCAGTGGAAAATTCCCAAGTTCATCAAACAACTTGCCAGAAACATACACTTTTTTGAACTACCAGGTAATATTTTATATTTCTATATTTAGAAAAACAGTGAAAAAAAAGAAAGTTTTCTTCTAAAGAAAGGTAAAAGAAAATTATACAGGCAAAAGGGGGATGGCTCTACAAATCCATGTTTTTCTTTTAAATGGAGGTTAAATATTTTTTTCAGACTCTACAAAACAAAGTGTCCTTCCTTTATGTTGTAAACACCAATATTTGAATAGGCAAGCAATTTTCTTAATGTAAATCCTATTTTGTTTTACATTTTACATGTAATTCAGCAATTATTCTAAGTTATATCTAATTAACATGAAACATTGTTTTGTACTATAACAATACTGTGTATTTTGGAAAAGTCTCTCCTGTAACAGTCATACATATTCATTATTTTATACTCTATTTGTTCCTATCTTAACTTTAACGTAAAGTTTTATCATTATTTGGGAACACCAGTGTAAATTTTCAGGATTAATTAAATTATGTGTTTAACAAAATGAAGAATTTGATGTAGATACACAGAAATTTCTCTCCTGTTGCATGTTCTGTTCTTTCCTGTTACACTTTTTAACTGAGAGACCAAAAAACCTTTCAAGGTCTTATTTTTCTGGGATTGTTATAGTTAATCTATATCTTTATAATATATTAACAGATTTCAGACTGAAACTGATTCAATATTTACTTTCCAATCATTTCTAAACTAGAATTTAGGATTCTGTTACAGGAGAGACATGTCTATAGCAAAGTACTGTCTTTCCTGTTACGGGCCTGTCTTTCCTGTTACATGCACTATAATTATGAAAATATTTGGTTTTTATGTGATTGTAACAAGATTGGATCTACATACATGCATAAAATGCCATTTCTTATCAAATGTGTGATTGAGGTTTTTTATACTAACTTTTACGACTGTAAAATGGTGAAAATATTGACCAAAATGATGTTCAGATTTGAAAATTGTCTCTAAAATCATTGAAAAAATTATTTTGCTCCTGTTTCATTGAAAAATTATAACTGATTCTTTATTTGTCATGCTTTCACAAACTAGGCTGAACTAATTTTATAATTATTTTTCCACCTCTTAATAGTAAAACTTGCATTAATGTGTCTGTAACAGGAAGGACAAAATTTAAGGTGAACCAGTATTTTGATTTCTTCTTACTCTGAAATCAAATAATTTCCAGGTGGGAGTTTAGTGTTTTTGTTTCTTCAGATATGTGGTTTATAGTAACGATTAAAAAAATTTAATTCTAAATGCAAGGAATTTGTTGATTTTTCCAATATTTTTTTCTGCGGTTTTTGATAATGACTCATGTAGGCATCTTTTTACCGCTAGCAAACAGAGTGAGGGATATATAGGATTATATATACATGCATGTTAATGTAAGTAGGAATCGCTTTGTCCATCTATCTGTTCTTCAGTCCATTTGTCTGTGCAATGTTGTTCAATCTTAGCTCATATTTGGTACAGTAACTGCTTATGAACTAAGACAGTGTCATTACCTTAACATTGCACATTGCAAGTTCAAGGTCACTGACATAAAACTACAAAATAATTCCAAGGGGCGTAACTCTGTCAAAAATGGCTTAGGATAAATCTGTATACCTAATTTCATTTCAGTAGGTATAACCTTTGTGAAGAAAATGAATGGAAACAACAAATAATTGAAATTTTTCTAAGTCTAAGGGGCATAACTCTGTCAAATATGGCTCCAGTGTACCTGAAACAAAACTTGACCTAGATTAAGGTCACTGACAGAAAAGTAGAAAATATTATTTAAAAGTAAGAAATTTAATAACTCAAACCCCTTACTGTTTCATAGCCATATTGGCCAACTGTTCCATCAGCCTAAAAGTTTCACTGCTGCGTAGTAGCATAGAGAACACATACTGAAAAATAATATTAAAATAATGATCATTATTCCTTATATATATTACAAGATTTTCATCCTAACTATTGGAATCCAATTAAACTACGTCACCAATATGATAGTTGTCTTAGTCCATGGCTAACGGGTAAGTTTTAATCCGTAATCATTTTATTTCAACATGAAAATAAAGAAATTGAATCAATGTTTAATATTATTTCACAATAATTTGATAAGACACAGACATTTTTTTTATTTTATGAAAGATTTACCTCCCCTTCCCTAGTTGATACTTTGATGCTTTCAGGAAAAAGCATGTTGTTGCCCTTCTCTAGTTTCTGTAAAAAGTAATATTAGAAAGGCATGCACTAAAATTTGATAAAATGCAGGAAAAGAAAGATAACTCTTTTCAATTTCATATCTTAAATAGCATGTAATGCTCACAAAATGTAAACCTATGCAATCCAAAGTTTGAATGTAACTTTCATATCATAATAGTTTTGAATACAAAGACAAGGATATTTCCATCTAACACAAATACATGTATATTTATACTGTATATCACTGGCAGATTTAGAGGGGCATTTCTGGATTTCTGGATCTGCCACTTTTTATATTGGTTAATAAATCATAAATAGCAGAGAAATATCTTTTGTTTGTTTGATTTTGTACTAGCCTTTCAAAGTAGAAGCCAAACTTGTGTATCATTATTTAAAATTCTTACCAGTGTTTTAGAACACATTGTGACAAAGATTTAAACATCAGTCTATGTAGTCTACTTATGTGCCAAGTTATATTGAAATTTGACCAAAACTGTAGGAGGAGGAGTATTTTGAAAAAATTGTTTACAGACAGACGACAGATGTCTTACCATCGAGAGCTAAGAATAAATTGACCTAAATGTTTAACTTACTGTAATATCTGTCCACCTTATGATGACCTTGGCCTCTTTCCCCATCAGAAAGGAGTAGAAACACAGATGATTGACACTTAGGTACATCCAGCCCTGACGAGGTATATTATTCTTCCACAGGCTGCAGGAATATTCTGTTCACATACATAATAAGAAATCTTTAAAAATTTTCACAGGCATTTGTTAATTATTAAAAACATGCTGATATTGGCTTTTAAAGTATTTAATAAAATATATAAGCATAATGTAACTTATTCAAGCAACAGTATAATAATTCAGTAATATTTAAATAAGATTCAAGAAATTAGACTATTAAAGTGAAAATTTAGTTTTTAAGGAAAATTCACAAAGGAAATAAAATGTCTTACGATTAACAAGTTTCTCTTCCCTTGGCATATTAAACAATTTCATGAACTTCCGGGTTGAAGTTTTGTAATTCTGAGCCTCTTCATCCACAACTGAAAAGTATGTGTTCTCCATTAACGATGCAAAAATTAACCTTGACCTTTTTATGTTGTAAGTATCAGAACAGTATGTACTCCATCACCAATTGTCAAATTTGACCTTGACCTCATGCAGTGACCTGCAATCTGTAGATACTGTGAAACCTGCTTACACAAAGCATTTTTACACAAGATATTTGATGGCCTTGTTATACTGTATTTAACTTTTAAATTGGTTCCTTTACTAACCTTCCCCAGGCTTGTGTTCATGTGTGTACATGCTTTCTATCTTACACTTCACAAACTCAGTGGCATCCTCCTCATTTTCAAATGCACCTAAAAAACAGAACTCAGTGACATATGATAGTGAAATAGCAGTAAAAATATACTACTCTTTTCTTTGACAGTTTCTTAAAGTATTTTTGATACTTTCCCTCTTTCACTAGTTCGTGCCCTAACTATTCCCAGTCTTTATGTATGTCTGACCCTGAACTTTGTCCCTCATCATAACTTACCGAGTGTCGCCATTAGATTCTGTTCTATCCATTCCCAGTCTTTGTGTATTTCTACTTTGTTATTTGCTACGGCCACACCTGGTTTAAAAAAAATTAAAAGATTTCTAAGTTTATACAGATAACTGAAAGTATCAAACTAAAGGTAGTATACAGGAACACACATTATATATTTACATACAAATATATTCAGCTGGGAACATTTTTATTGATCATTTTCATATCTCTCTATTTTTATTTATTTACTAACTCATGAAGAAAATAATTAAATTTGCTATTCATGATTTCAAAAAATGTCCTAGTTTTACCAGAGACAGTTAAGTCTACATAAAATGGTCATTATGACAAAGATGTGTAATATATACAGAAAATTAAACAACCACTACAGAGCATTTAATTAAGAAATAAGACATCATTTTTAAAGTGTCATTGGGATATGACATGAAGTCAGTCACATGATCAAATTACATAACGCCCAAAGGGCGCTATAGTAGATTTGATCACATACTGACTTCATGTCATATCCCATTGACACTCTAAAAATGATATTTTATTTCTTATATAATATTTATATTTTTTTTCTATTTACATTTCAAAGACAAAATGCTCTATTTAGACTTTGTTGTTGAATGTAACATAACATATAAATACGACGTCATATGACGTCACAGTCAAGACTTTCCAAATGTCTCGTGCAGTTTGCTTTCCATACGCAAGAAAGTCTGATCGTGTGACCGACTGCATGTCATTGAAAACTGAATTTCATTTTTTTAGCATTGTTATACAAGGAAAGACATTGGCAAATGTAAATATTGGAAAATAAGTGAATTAATGCATCCACTTCTTTGAATTCAAATTCCTTTTGTATAACTACTGTATATCCTTATTTATGTGTTAATTTAACCGTTCTCTCTAACAATCAATGTTCCATACTTACTATAGCTAATCTCGGAGCTTGGCGTCTGATGTAAAATTCTATATGGTGGAGTCTGAAAAAAGGTTCCAAAAGCATGAAAATATAATTCTTAGTATTTAATTGTCAAATCAAATTCTCTCTCTCTACATTTGCACTAAATGGTCAAATTTAGATTAGATTTCACAAACAAACCTAATGTTTCAAGAGGTGAAAAGCAGAAACAAAAATCATAATTTCTTTTATTTGTCTTTTTAATGCCTTTGGCATTTAGGAATAAAAAGTAGGGCGGAAATTCTTTTTGTTGTTGTTGTTGTTAATACCCAAAATTTTACATAAAAAATTTGAAAAGTTAAACATTTACTGGTATTAAACAGTAACGAGACCATAGCCCACACTGACCTTGCTGTCTAACACTGTGTCCAGGGTTCCAACTAACAGTCCTGTGAGTCCACCCCCTCCATAACCTTTCCTCCTCTGAAGGACAAAGAAAGGGTTGGCCCTCTCTGTCACCCTGCAAAATTAAAGTAATGACTTAAATACCTTTTAAGATGGCATTTTTCAATGTGATTTGAAGCATAATATATACAATGTATCATACAAAATACTGACTGGAGTTGAGGGCAACATTTTGTTAGTCTCCAAAGGATGAAATCTTGCCCATCGAGGAAAAGATCAGGGCAGATGTTGCCAGAAAACGGAGTCAACAATTGGTTTTTTTTATATGAAAAACAAAACATTAAATTAGTTATCTTGATTTAAATTATCTGCATCATGAGAGACCTAATGCTAGAGAATCTTGCTTTGATTGAGTTACCGTACTTTGTTTTCCTATTGTAACATTTTATGTTTTGGGGAATTCAAAACAGTATCATTACATGTAGATGACAAGAAATCCATCTATTAATCAGAATCCACAATATCATTAGATTACAAGAAATCAATCTAATCAGAATCCAAATCAATAAAATGTGTGAAAACTCTATTTGCAGAAGCTTACATCAATTTATTGACTGTTTCTCTCTAGAAAGAGAATATAGGGTTTAACTTTACTGAGTATAACAAAGTAATTAATTCATCAGATGGCTATAGACAATTTCATGTAAAATTGTTTAGAAAAATTTCCCTTGATAAGCATTCTTTTCACATTTCACTTGAAGAATTATGGTGTTTTTTTAATGTGTTTTTTAAGAAATCAAAGTTCTTAATTAATTTAGCTAAGGTACATTTGTTTGTCCTTCAATTGAAAGATTGATATCAGGTAAGGTTAGCAAGTCATCTGACCAACTGATAAGACTTTTCATGTTCAAAGTGAATTTAGGCATTAGTGACATCTGGCTTTATACTGGTCCTTAACTTTATTATTAATAGTCATAGTAAATTTAGAAACTGTTAAAGTGCATCAGTTCAATAGTTTACATATTGAGCAAGGTTAAACCTATGTTTCATAATGATCAATTTATAATTCATCATCAATCAAAAAGGTTGTTGGTTTTAAACAATAAAGCATTCCAAAACAAGAGCTTTCTGACAAACGGTGATTGAACCCCTTCTGACTGGCACATTCCTCCCCCATAAAGGTCTTCACCCCATGAAGACGACAACCCACACTCTTGCACTCTTCTATCCTTGGCAGCTGGTCTTTCACCTGTTACTTGCCGGGCAAGGTATAGCTCGATCAAAATACAACCGGAGGGGAGATAAAAGTGACAGGCCAGAAAGGGATTCGAAAAAGAAAAATGTAAACAATTTTAAAAAGTTGTGGCCTCGTGGCCTCATCTTAAAAAGAGGAAGGAAATACCCCCTCCCCCCCCCCTTTACACTGACTTTATATTTTTTCTTCTCAGGGGCAGAAATGTAAAGGCAACCAAAACGACCTTTAGCATAGAAACAACCCATACTAGAGATATCTTTATAATTAATCTTTCTTTCTCTTTGTGGTACTACTGTGAGATTGTTGGGGAGAGAGTGTGCAACTTTAAATCGGCTTTAAATCTTATTGTCATTTCCTGTTCATTCGAATTCTAAAACAGGAGCATTAATTTTTTAGTTACCATAGTGCATTGGCTAATAAAACTTCCTCCGGTTTGACCCACATTCTTTTCGTCGATTTAATTCATGCTAAAGCTGAGACAAATACGTTTTTCATCAGATGTCCACGATTGCAGAATCGTCAGCTGACTGCCATGTTTGTTTACGTTTTCTGTCCTTTGACTGGTCCCCAATTTAAAAAAAAAGAATAAATTTTCGAATCTAATTTAGAATCTTTTTTTTCTTTGACCGTCAGTCACAATGTTCGGGAAAAGATTCACACAAAAGGCCTTAAAGGTAAATTTCTATTAATATTTTACTAAATTTGCTAGATCGTACGAAAATCCAAAATGCTCTTTTCCAATAGGGGTCCATGCTTTATTTTTTCAGAGATTCTTATCAAATAAAATAGATATACATGTTTTAAACCTTTCTACTGCAATAGAATTTTTATTAATGAAAATAAAAATTGAAAATGTTCCTTTCAAATCGAATAGTTTTACGTACAATTGTCATAAATTCAAACTGAAAGTAAACGTTAAAAAATTGCGTAAGGTAAAAAAATATGTTTCTAATCGATTTAGTTTTTAGATCGTAACAAAAATCATGAATATATCTACACTTCTTAAATTAACACGAGTTTACAATAAGGTTGACGTTTTATCGATGTAGGTTTAGTGTCCTTTTGCCCTTACCTAGTGTTTCTACTTGTTCATGTTGTTTGGACGATCCGTTTGTCCAGGGTTTCGTCATCATTCTTGTTCGCCCTATAGACTTTCCCCTTTACCCTATATCCCGTTAGCATTTCTACGATGTATAAATATTCATGCATGGTTATATTTCTGTAGATTTTGTTAAAATCAGATCTTAATTTAATTTTTGAGGGGGGGGGGGGGTTAAGATCTAAGTATATGTAAAATCCTTGAATCGTGTTAATCTAAATTAGTAAATAAATTTTTTTTCGATTTTTTTATGGTGATCTAAAATATTCTTTTTTACATTGGATAAAAAGTATGTTCGCAAGTGATATTAATGGTTCCATGTTCCTTCGCCCTAAAAATTGTTCGCCCGTTTTCCCGTTCGCTCGATTTTTTGTTTGCCCAGAGTCCGCTCGCCCTGAAACTTGTTCGCACAGGGTCCGTTCGCCGGAATTTAATGTAGAATAAAAATCTAATGAATTTCTATCCTATTTTTTTGGTGCATTCAAAATAAAACATACAATCACTGTGTCCGTAAGACGTTATGCATATGGTCTCACTTGTTACAGTATCAGCGGTCACAATTATTAACGTCTCAGTCCTTTAATTGTTTTCAAAACATAGCGCAATTTGTAAAAATAACACGGATGTATCCCCCTAATTAACATTGATATTAATCATTTAATTAACTATAGTGCAAACACTTAGTCATTCAAAAAAAACAGTAGAATCAAATCAAAAATTAAATTTAAACTAAATAAACATTGCTCTTCTGAACTTCGTATAAGAATTTGAGAAAAAAAAATTCCAAGTTCGTTACAAGGGAATTAAATAGTAAAAATTGGTATACTCGTATGTTAATTTTTTAATTCATAATTATATATACAAGTATACTCGTATATTAGTATTGGGTGAACCAAGTTTAGGGCGAACAAGATATTGGGCGAAGAATAATGCGGGCGAACGGACTCTGCGCGAACGGACTCCTGCGAACGGGTAGATGGGGCGAACGAACCTGTTACCGATATTAATTAACACATGATAAACATTATTATGGAATTCACACAAGTTATGTCACAGCAGAGACATATAAAACCATGTTTATATGTCTCTGGTCACAGACACAGTTTATTTTAGTGGGGATAAGATATCTACTTGTTCACTTCACACAACTTTCCTCAATCACATTAGATAATTGTCTTTTGTGAAACTTATTATTTTGTTCCAAAGAGATGTTGTTCCCACATAGATATTTATTTCATTTGCATGAATGTTTTATTTATGGGAAACAAGATTTTCTGAGCAAATTTTTTTGGTTAATACAGCATCTAGATTAATGGAACATGTTGGTATATATAAATGTATTTAATTCCCCACAAATTTAAGCTGACAGGAAAGGGAGTTCTCTAGATTCTCAGTATCTAGATTAACAAGGCTGTACTGTAATATTGATTTATAAGAAAAACAAATTACTAAGGCAATTAAAAGGGTCATGAAAAGGACATTGATGAAACTTTAATTTAGGAATAACTGTTAAAATTTTTGGTTTCATGATGTGATTATTTGAGTGGCTTTCTTGATATTTTGCATAAATGCCAAATTAAAATTATCACGCAAGCCACTCGATTAATTGTCATGAAACCCAAAAAATCTGGCAATTATTCCTTATATTTACATGCTCTTGATTCAGAAAATTCACGTGCTACAAGCTCCGCTTCTGTCTCTATTTCTCCCGCCCCGTACATGATTTTTTTTAACTGTGCCTATCAATGCACCAGATGATTTATGTAGAAATAAATTATTTTTGCTATTTGTAATTTAATCTCAGACGAAGACATTGGAAATGTAAATATTTTTACATAACATTGGTAGGCCTATTCCATGAACATGATGTTCTGAATAGATTCTTATTATGAAAATTGAAAATCTTTGTAAAATTCCCACTGTAGACATGATTGATATTCATATCTTTACATTAAATAAAAATAATTAATTACCGGTAACCTTTCAGCTAATCATAACAAGTGAAAAAAACTTTGAAATGTCCGATTTCAATAGTGTTAAATCTATATTAATCTTCGAGGACAGACAATATCCAAATAAATTCACATTGGCTATGGCGTATGCTAATTATTGACAGATGAAGTCGGAACATTTCTTAATTAGCTTTGACAACATATCAATATGATTTAACTACTCGTTCTATGTTTTGTTCACTTGTTGTTTTAGTAATGGGATTAAACTCTTCACGTCTGCCAACAACTTTATCTCACCCTCAAGCCAAGTTAGTTCAGCAGGCCATCTCACAAAACTGTGTGGTTATCTTCTCCAAGACAACATGTCCTTTTTGTGTGCAGACCAAGGAGATCTTCAGAAACCTTGGGATACCCTACGAAGCCATGGAGCTCAACCATCATCCTGAGGGTCCGCATATACAGAACTACCTGGCAGATGTCACACAGGCTAGAACGGTTAGTGTGGAGCTCAGCATTCAATGATTTAAATAGGCAGGATTGAAATTGCATTTGTTAATATTGTTTTATGTACGTTGTACCTTCACTTCTGTCATTTATGTAAGTAAGCATTAATTTATTTGAACAACGACATGTATGAAGATATCAAAAATTTATACTTTGTAAAATTTACTCATGTAAATAGCCAAACAATTTAAACCTGAAGATGTAATATTTAACAAATGAAAAATCAAGGTGTTAGCAAAGTTTTGGTGTACAAATGCATCTCTGTGATGCTGGGTTGCTGGTGATGAGAATGTGTATCGTTTCTAATTTTCCACAAAGATGACCATTTTCTTTTATTCTTTATCAGGTACCTCGAGTTTTTATTAATGGAACCTGTATTGGTGGAGCAAGTGAAACAAAGTCTCTTCATAAATCAGGACAACTCCTAGAACTAGTGAGCAAGTGCCATAACCCTCAAGTGGAACATGTCAGGAAATGATTTTTACAGACTACTTAATTCATTTTGTTGAATATTTATATACATATATTGTTGTGATTTGTTTTAAATTTTTATAGCTCTTGCAAGAAGAAAATAAATATATGAAATAAAAGCATCTTGAAAGTATATAATCTTTTGTTTAAAGTAATTTTTTTTTGTTCGACAGAACAAATGGCTGTAAATGTATTTACAGGGCATGTTAGATATTTACAGGGTAATGTAGATATTAACAGGGTATAATAACTATTTATAGGGTTTGATGGCTATGTTACAACGCACTTTGAAAAATTACGCACTTTGAAAAAATTTTTCAAAGTGCGTTAAATTTTGGGACCAAGTCAACGCACTTTGAAAAAATAAAATTTCTTTTCAAAGTGCGTTAATATGGACCATATTAACGCACTTTGAAAAACTGTGTATGTATTTGTCAATATTCCTGCAAATCTTAGGTATGATAAATAATTGAACCTGTTTGATAATTCTTCTGTGAAGAGGTCATATCAGGATATGAAAGTGAGCGATTTTGATTTTTCCATACTTAGAAAATTCTTTCTCGCTTAAATGCTTTCCTGTACTAAATTCTTTTCAAGTTTGCATGCATTTTATGTAAACTTAAATTTATTGAAAGTTTTCAACGTCATACCAGTTATGTAAACACATATATTTGGGTGTAGCATAGGCATCAGTACTGGAAAGGGGGCTTACATGTAGGCACATAAATATTTTGCAAAGATATACATAATATATACATGTATGCATTAAAAATTGGGGCTTACCTGTGGGGTCAACTTTCAATTTGCTACCGACGGCTATGTACAATGTTTAAGAAAAAAAAGAGTTGGGATGAGAGACCTTCTACTCGTCTTCTCCTTGTTCTCAAGGAGGTTAAATGAGATCATGTAAATTTAAAAAAGTTTTTCGAAAGATATAATTATTACATTTTGATTTCCTCTATTACTAAAATCTAAGTCTAGAATTTTTATTTTCATTCATATCTTTTTTTCAAAGTGCGTTAAATGCCTACATGGTAAAAAATTATTATGTGCATTCTTAACGCACTTTGAAAAAATTTTTCAAAGTGCGTTGAGTGTGTCCAAAATTTAACGCACTTTGAAAAATTTTACGCACTTTGAAAAAATTTTTCAAAGTGCGTAATTTATTCAAAGTGCGTTGCCACATGGCTACATACATGGTATCATGGCTATTTACAATGTATGTTGACTATATATTGGGTGCATGTATGATAGCTGTTAAGTATTTATGGGATGCGATGGCTATATTACAAGATATGAAGGCTATTTATAGGGTAATATGGCTATTTTATAAGGTTTGATGGCTATTTACAAGGTCTGATGGCAATTTAATTTGCTAGGTGCTCAGAGGAAAAAGTTTAGAGGATAATATAAAGTTTTAACCACCTTTTTCAGGACCAGTAAAAGAAACAACTGATTAGGCATATACTGGACGTCTGTAGATAGGGAAATTTGTTGAATATGATCCCCTCTCAGAAGAAAGGTTTAAAATCATTTATAAACAAGCAAATTCAAAGAATTGTGCACCCCGCTTTCAGTGTCTTGTGGGTGAGATGTCATTATTTAAGGCATATTGTGTCGAATTTTAACACCCTATCATATGTCATTCAAAAGTTATCAACAAAGTTGAATTTTTTAAAAATTATGTCAGTGGTGAAGGTCATAGGGTCATAAATCATAGTATGCGTGGAAATATCTTGTCACAGGTAATGCACATATCAAATATGAATGCCCTTTCTCTTCTTAATAAAAAATTCTCAATCAAAGTGATAAGGAAAAAAAATAATTTTGGTAAAGTAAGTCAAACGTCAAGATTCAAGATCACGGGGTCAAAAATCATAGTGTATGTAGAAAGGTCTTGTCACAGATAAAATGTGAATGCCCTATCTCTTCATATTCAAAAGTCATGACCAAGGTTAAGGTTCCTCCACACACTCACAGCTTATGTTCTCATATTATTGAGTATTACTTTTAACAAGCATATCAACCTTTAAAAACTGTCCAGGGATAAAAATGTAATTTATAGGGAATTTTTAAAATCAAAATTTCAAAAGTTTCAAAAAAATTTTCCTAAGAAGTTTTCATTTGTAGTACCAAAAATTTTGTCTTATCCTATTGTATATTTTTATGCTCACAAAATAACCATAAAAATTTAATTTTTGCGATCAACATATTTTTTAGAGAAATTAATTTATTTCATAAAAAATAAATAAAACTCATTTTCTCTCAAATACATCTA
>PRKT01000132.1:198363-242699 GCA_003671525.1 Saccostrea glomerata | reverse complement strand
CCCCCCCCCCCCCCCCCCCCCACCCGTTCCTACAGCCATAAAAAATATCAAATACTTCAGTTTTATATTCAAGTATGTTCTATAGTTATTACAAATAAAATTGAATTGCATTTTTAAAAATACAATTGAAGAAAATAATGATATTAAAATATTTTTTTTTGTTTTAATTTCATTATTTTCTATATTTTAAATAAGTAAAAACTTGAGAATACGATATAATATGTATATATTTTATATTCCATTTGGGTAAATCGACGCACCCTGTTTGGACGATCCGTTTGTCGTTTCGTCATCATTCTTGTTCGCCCTATAGACCTTCCCCTTTGCCCTAGCATCTAGATTAATGGAACATGTTGGTATATATAAATTTATATAATTCCCCACTTTAAGCTGACAGGAAAGGGGGTTCTCTAGATTCTCAGTATCTAGATTAACAAGGCTGTACTGTAATATTGATTTAAAAAAAACAATTGAATAACTAAGGCAATTAAAAGGGTCATGAATAGGACATTGATGAAACTTTAATTTAGGAATAACTGTTAAAATTTTTGGTTTCATGATGTGATTAATTGAGTGGCTTTCTTGGTATTTTGCATAAATGCCAAATTAAAATCATCACGCAAGCCACTCGATTAATCGTCATGAAACCCAAAAAATCTGGCAATTATTCCTTATATTTACATGCTCTTGATTCAGCAAATTCATGGCTACAAGCCCCACTCCTGTCTCTATTTCTCCTGCCCTGTACATGATTTTTTTTAACTGTGCCTATCAATGCACCAGAAGATTTATGTAGAAATAAAGTATTTTTGCTATTTGTAATTTTATCTCGGACGAAGACATTGGAAATGTAAATATTTTTTCATAACATTGGCAGGCCTATTCCATGAACATGATGTTCTGAATAGATTCTTTTTATGAAAAAAGAGAAAATCTTTGTAAAATTCCCACTATAGACATGATAGATATTCATAACTTTACATTAAATAAAAATAATTAATTAACCTTTCAGTTAATCATAAAAGTTAATGAAACTTGGACATGTTTAATTTTAATAGTGTTAAATCTATAGTTTTAATCTCCGAGGACGGACAATATCCAAATGAATTCCCATTGGCTATGGCGTATGCTAATTATTGACAGGTGAAGTCGGAACATTTCTTAGCTTTGACAACATATCAATTATTTGAATTAATTCCTCATACTATGTTTTGTTCACTTGTTGTTATAGTAATGGGATTAAACTCTTCACGTCTGCCAACAACTTTATCTCACCCTCATGCCAAGTTAGTTCAGCAGGCCATCTCACAAAACTGTGTGGTTATCTTCTCCAAGACAACATGTCCTTTTTGTGTGCAGACCAAGGAGATCTTCAAAAACCTTGGGATACCCTACGAAGCCATGGAGCTCAACCATCATCCTGAGGGTCCACATATACAGAGCTACCTGGCAGATGTCACACAGGCTAGAACGGTTAGTGTGGAGCTCAGCATTCAATGATTTAAATAGGCAGGATTGAAATTGCATTTATTAATATTGTTTTATGTACGTTGTATACCTTCACTTCTGTCAATTACGTAAGTTACCTTTAATTTATGTGAACAACTACATGTATGAAGATATCTAAAATTTATACTTTGTAAAATTTACTCATGTAAATAGCCAAACAATTTAAACCTGAAGATGTAATATTTAACAAATGAAAAATCAAGGTGTTAGCAAAGTTTTGGTGTACAAATGCATCTCTGTGATGCTGGATTGCTAGTGATGAGAATGTGTATTGTTTCTAATTTTCCACAAAGATGACCTTTTTCTTTTATTCTTTATCAGGTACCTCGAGTTTTTATTAATGGAACCTGTATTGGTGGAGCAAGTGAAACAAAGTCTCTTCATAAATCAGGACAACTCCTAGAACTAGTGAGCAAGTGCCATAACCCTCAAGTGGAACAAGTCAGGAAATGATTTCTACAGACTACTTAATTCATTTTGTTGAATATTTATATACATATATTGTTGTAATTTTTCGAGGTGACGTAAGCAGATTCTCCTAGTTAAGTTTTTGTCGAATTTCACATTTTACTGGAAGACGTCACCTCGATTCAGTACTTTCAGTACTTTGATTTAATTTTTTTATTGCTCTTGCAAGAGGAAAATAAATATATGAAATAAAAGCATCTTGAAAGTGTATAATCTTCTGTTTGAAGTAATTTTTTTGTTCGACAGAACAAATGGCTGTAAATGTATTTACAGGGCATGTTAGATATTTACAGGGTAATGTAGATATTTACAGGGTATAATAACTCTTTATAGGGTTTGATGGCTACATACATGGTATCATGGCTATTTACAATGTATGTTGACTATATATTGGGTGCATGTATGATAGCTTTTAAGTATTTATGTATGGGGTGCAATGGCTATATTACAAGATATGGTTGATATTTACAAGATATGAAGGCTATTTATAGGGTAATATGGCTATTTTACAAGGTTTGATGGCTATTTACAATGTCTGGTGGCAATTTAATTTGCTAGGTGCTCAGAGGAAAAAGTTTAGAGGATAATAAAAAGTTTTAACCACCTTTTTCAGGACCAGTAAGAGAAACAACTGATTAGGCATACACTGGACGTCTGTAGATAGGGAAATTTGTTGAATATGATCCCCTCTCAGAAGAAAGGTTTAAAATCATTTTTAAACAAGCAAATTCAAAGAATTGTGCACCCCACTTTCAGTGTCTTGTGGGTGAGATGTCATTATTTAAGGCATATTGTGTCGAATTTTAACACCCTATCATATGTCATTCAAAAGTTATCAACAAAGTTGAATTTTTTAAAAATTAGGTCAATGGTGAAGGTCATGGGGTCATAAATCATAGCATGCTTGGAAATATCTTGTCACAGGTAATGCACATGTCAAATATGAATGCCCTTCCTTTTCTTAATAAAAAATTCTCAATCAAAGTGATAAGGAAAAAAATAATTTTGGTAAAGTAAGTCAAACGTCAAGATTCAAGATCACGGGGTCAAAAATCATAGTGTATGTAGAAAGGTCTTGTCACAGATAAAATGTGAATGCCCTATCTCACGCACTTTGAAAAAATTTTTCAAAGTGCGTAATTTATTCAAAGTGCGTTGCCACATGGCTACATACATGGTATCATGGCTATTTACAATGTATGTTGACTATATATTGGGTGCATGTATGATAGCTGTTAAGTATTTATGGGATGCGATGGCTATATTACAAGATATGAAGGCTATTTATAGGGTAATATGGCTATTTTATAAGGTTTGATGGCTATTTACAAGGTCTGATGGCAATTTAATTTGCTAGGTGCTCAGAGGAAAAAGTTTAGAGGATAATATAAAGTTTTAACCACCTTTTTCAGGACCAGTAAAAGAAACAACTGATTAGGCATATACTGGACGTCTGTAGATAGGGAAATTTGTTGAATATGATCCCCTCTCAGAAGAAAGGTTTAAAATCATTTATAAACAAGCAAATTCAAAGAATTGTGCACCCCGCTTTCAGTGTCTTGTGGGTGAGATGTCATTATTTAAGGCATATTGTGTAAAATTTTAACACCCTATCATATGTCATTCAAAAGTTATCAACAAAGTTGAATTTTTTAAAAATTATGTCAGTGGTGAAGGTCATAGGGTCATAAATCATAGTATGCGTGGAAATATCTTGTCACAGGTAATGCACATATCAAATATGAATGCCCTTTCTCTTCTTAATAAAAAATTCTCAATCAAAGTGATAAGGAAAAAAAATAATTTTGGTAAAGTAAGTCAAACGTCAAGATTCAAGATCACGGGGTCAAAAATCATAGTGTATGTAGAAAGGTCTTGTCACAGATAAAATGTGAATGCCCTATCTCTTCATATTCAAAAGTCATGACCAAGGTTAAAGTAGGTCAAATTTCAAGGTCATGAGGTCAAATATCATTGTATTTAAAAAGGTCTTGTCACAGGTAATATACATGTATAATATGAAAACCTTTTCTCTTCTCATTTAAAAAAAAAGTTATGGCCAATTCAAAGTAGGCAAACCAAGGTCACATGGTCGAAAATAGTTTTTTTATTTAGAAAGGTCTTGTCACAGGTAATACATATGCCATTGTGTAATATGAAAGCCATATAACTTATTCAAAAGATATGATAAAGGTTAAAGCTTTTGTGACAGATGGACATATTTACAGACTGACAGACAAATGAGATTTAATGTCCCCTCGCTTTTGTGAAAGCAGGGGACAAAAATTAAGAACAGGCCAGGTACAGGTACTAGGAGTAGTACATTAGGCTACCAAACTGAACTTGTTTTATTTTTAAAATGTATAAAGCAAAACTATCAACATTGAGGGGAATTGAACACTCTCCTTTAACTACAACAGGGTTTATGCCAGTGATTAAAGCACAGGTATTTGCTGTAAAGTTATAACGAATGCTGTTGTCATTTAGAATTTTCAGCTGAATCCAAGTCAAATCATTAAAATGAAGCAATCTTTGAAATAGAAATAAAAATTCTTTATTGTACACATGTATTGAACAAAACAAAAATGCAAGGCTGTCCATGCCCTTTTAATCAATAAAGCAAGGAATAAAATAGTTGAACATCTTAGGTAAAGACATGATATGGTTCTAATTGCTGCAATATCTTTCATTTGTGCATCCACCAAATGCATTCTTCTAAGATTAAACGTCAATAATATTAAACCCTAGCTTCCATTACCTATATTAGTTAAATGGTTTTCAATTGCATTTTAGATGAGGTATCGTACATAAAACAAAGGGCATTATTAATTATCTATTCCCCAGGACTGGGCTTCCTCACTGCTCATTAAAACACAGTGTAACAAAATAGTTTGACCCAGGGTTAGTTTTTCAATTTTGAAACTGCTCCCAACGTTTCGAAGTGAAATTTATACTCAGGTCATCTATTAACGGCTAAGAACGCTTTTGGTCACTTTGACATTTATGCGGTTAAAATTGACCACATAGATTTAATATAATTGTCCCTATAACGACACCGTTTTCCCCTGTCAACTGGAAGTTGTAACACACGTATGTAGATCTACTAATATCTATATATACTGTTTAACGTCCCAGTCGAGAATTTTTCACTCATATGGAAACGTCATCGTTTGGGGGTGAAGGGCTTCAAACTTAGACATATACTCGACACACAGGGTCATTGAGCAATGAGGGTTCTTTATCGTACCAACGCCTTCCGAGACACGGGACCTACGTTTTTAAGGTCATATCCGAAAGACCCGCGACTTTCACTTCTAGTGCCGAGCGCTTGGCGAAGGAACAGTCACTACCTATGTTTATGTTTTAGGTTTGCCGCGAACGAGAATCGAACCCGGGCCACCCTATCACGAAGCGAACGCTCTACCAGTAAGCTACCGTGACCGGCATTTCAAAATTCGATTTTCTAGAATAAAAAAGAGAAAATCAGTAACTATCTGTAGCATCCTTAACATTTCTTGTAAAATCATTGTTGTTCAATACACGAGATGCATCTTATTATTTCCTTGTCATCTTTGATCATCTTGAAATACGACCAAAATTGAAATAATTACTTCAATAGCGGGTGAGAATGCATTTCCACTATTGATATAATTATTTCAATTGTGGTCGTATTTCAATAGTAGTTACTAACTATGTTTGTTATTGAAATGCACTCTCAAACATTATTGATATAATTATTTCAATAGTGGTCGTATTTCAATAGTGGTTATTAACTATGTTTGTTATTGAAATGCACTCTCAACCACTATTGGTATAATTATTTCAATTGTGGTCGTATTTCAATAGTAGTTACTAACTATGTTTTCTATTGAAATGCACTCTCAACCACTATTGATTTAATTATTTCAATAGTGTTCGTTATTTCAATAGTGGTTGAAACAGAGCATGCTCTTGTGTATCGAATCAACTGGAAAAATTAAGTCCAACATAAAAATTTCCATTGAAAATCTCAAGCTATCCTCTGGATACAAATTTTTTAATTGAAGATATTATCTATAATTAGATATGATCTTTCATGGAATTGATGCAAAGAATTGATCTATCTTCAGGTGTGGTTAATTGATATCGACTGGTATGAAGTTAATGGTTATGATAAATATCGGTATGATCCAATATACAGGTATTCCCTCTATAGCCTGTTTGTGACTGTGTGTGTGTTTCTTTTCTGAAAGTCATCATGGTTGATATATTTAAACATTGTTTCTCAACCAGTAGCCTACATTTCATGCAGTTTATAACCCTGCCTTAATTATAGCTATTGATCCAGCATTTTCAAGCTCATGCAGACAATGCCATTGCCTAATTATTACCTAATTAGTATTTACACTATTACCACAACAATGGCAGAATAATTTGTTCTAAATATCGTAAATTCTCCTAAGTATTTTACTATGGGTTTTCTTCATTTAAAAAACTTTCAATGTAATTCTATACTTTTAGAATTTGTTATGAGTGCATATTTCCATTATTGGTAGTAAATACAATGAAAAAAAGAGGATGTTTTGGAGGACTCATTACTTAGCTTTCAAATTGCGCATTTCCATTGAAGGTCTTCTGTACTTATGACACTATGTAATGTATAGAAACATAACAAGTAGTGTAAAACGGTAACTTATCAGACAGTTTTCGGCCCTAACGGGCCTCAAACAGTCTGATAATTTTACAAATAGAACAGTATTCGGCATATATCCATTACCTAAATTTGTTCTTAGGTAAATTAAACAACCAGGCACCACTCTGTGTAGATTCTTTTCATACTCAGCATTTATTGTATGTGCAGAATCTCATAATCTCATAATCATAACAATATATATATACAATATGTAAAAATCAATATAACAGCTGATTCTTCGGACACACAATTTTAGGTCGTCCAGTGTGGTAGGAGATTTCTAACTAGGCTAAATATACGTAAATACCATTATAAGTATCTCACCGTTTTTGTTTTCTTTCTTTTTAACTTTCAAATGTAGCCGCCATAAAACTAGCTGAATTCTGTCGTAACGTAGTACGCGCTTGCTTATATAACCTCCTATTCCCTATCACATGACTAAAATTATCCAATGAAATTATGCCGTACGAACTATTAACCAATCCACAGCTTGAACTGGAGGCTGAGTTCCCACACAAGTTCCCACACAGAGCTACTTTTGCCACACAAGCTACCGGACAACATATCGTAACAAGTAAAACTACGTGAAATCAACAAGTGGAAATAGAATACATAAAATAAGCTTGACTAGACGAATTAGTAAATTCCTTCAATGTTTATAAAACATCCCTAGACTGTACAATATATGCTGCACAAATTAGCGTATGAATCTCGTAACTACCGACACTAGCGTAAACAAAATTAATGTAGTCCCGATAAAGCTGACTGATTATAAAGTTAATGCTCACAATAAATAACAACTTGTAGCTTCAAATTACCAAACAACTCAAACCAAAATGTAGAATACGATCCCACATTCATAACTTCAATAGAACAATATATTATTAGTAAATACATATAGGTCACCAAACCGGAAATGACGATCCTAGTAAAGTATGATGGCTTCCAAAACATGGAATGTAAAATCCACTCTCTATTCCCCGATATTATAACTCGTACGATGTTACATGAAGCGACAACATGTAAAATATGATGATAATAGCTTTTACTAAAATCGTATCTAGATATTAAGCTGACATATTATTTTCAATAAAATCATAAACGAACAACATGTTGAACATAGACTTAACAAGAATGAGAACTGGACGACCGCATAATATTACGTTTACAAATCAAGTGATATATTACACTCCCCACAAGGACTATTAGGCCGATGTGGACCGATGTTGGGGCATCGCTCACAACACGGATTACCACCGGTCTACGGCCACCGACCGGGAAATGTGACTGAAGTATTATCTAGCGAAGGGGTATACGATGGGCAACCGATGCGGTTTTTTCTAAAAAAAATGGCGTGGTTGTCGGCCGGAATTACAAAGGCCCAGCGATGCATTGCTAATCATAAAACGATGTTCCAGGGTAATCAGCCGCGATGTATATTATAATTACATCGTTTATACATTTGTGAACATCGTTCGCACGTCGGTCGATTATGGGTTAATGTTTGGTTGAATATCGACCGATGATCGGCCGATATCTGTGGCCCACCACTCAAGATCAAACCCCCGATGACCTCAGATTCATCGGACACTTGACGATGCTCGGTCATGCATCGGCCAATCCTTGAAAGATGTGTTAATGATGGATTGTCGATGAGGAACGATGTGGGGCATCGGTAGAGATATCGCTGAATCCTTGAAAGATGTGTTAATGATGGTTTGTCGATGAGGAACGACGTGGGACATCGGTGGAGATATCGCTGAATTTTAGCTTATTTTCTTCAAAGTATAAGTCACATTATCCAACGATGGGGTATACGACGAGAAACCGATGCGTTTTTTGATGAAAATGGCGTGGTTGCCGGCCGGGCACCACTAGTGATCAGACGGTGACTGAGTCTTTTTTTGCGAATCGGTGGGGTCATCGGTAGGAAATAATTCGTACTTAAAATTCAAGGATCGGCCGATGTATGTCCGAGCATCGTCCAATATCCGTTGAATCTGAGGTCATCGGGGAGTTTAGTGGTGTTCAACAGATAACGACCGATCATCGGTCGATGTTCGACCAAACATTGGCCCGAAGTCGACCGATGTACGAACAATGTTCACCAATGTATGAGCGATGTAATATACATCGGCCGATTATCCTGGAACATCGTTTTATGATTAGCAATGCATCGCTGGGCCTTTGTAAGACCTGCCGGCAACCACGCCATTTTTCTCATAAAATGCATTGGTTGTCCATCGTATACCCCATCGCTGGATAATGTGACTGATACTTTAAGGACTACTTGGCCGATGTGGACCGATGTTGGGACATCGTTAACACCACGGATTACTACCGATTACCACCGGTCTACGGCTACCGGCCGGGAAATGTGACCTAGGCATAAACAACTTATTTTCTAACGATGACCCCCATCCATTCGCCAAATGGCATCAGTCACCGTCCGATTACTATAGGTGTTCGGTCGGTGTAACGACGGAAAGTGACCCCCGTAGAATATTGATCAGGGGGTCATATTTCTACGTAGAAAAATGACCCCGAGTCAATATTCTTCGAAAAGTAGGGTCATATTTCGACTGTAGAAAAACATTCCAGACCAGTAATTCTACGACTCCACACAGTTGAAAAATGACCCCCATAGAAATTTGACCCCCTACTTTTTTATACAATAAAACCTTATATATGTTTTTTCATACTTTCAAATGCAAGTAGGGGAAATTTTTTTATGTACTTTAATCCTTTCCAAAATATATTTGATTGCATATCTTAATAGTAGCATCATAATCAATGTATCTGATATGGATTTGTTTTTGACTTGCAGAATCCCAATGAATATTAACATAAATTTATGATTATATTTTGGGGTGACTTTTTATCAAGTTTAAAGGTTTTATTCCGAAAATGGCAATATGTTTCTGATAACTATATACTTTGATATTTTTTACAAATCCAAAACCTAGCACAAAAGCAAGAAGCAACGTTATTTAACTATATAAACTCAATTTCCTTAGCTCTTACCTTTAAACTAACATTTATGAAAGAAGGATATAGAGATAGCGAACAGTATTCAATATCAAAGTCCATAAAACAATGCAAAAATAGGAGCAAAGCGATCACGGACCTCCGTATCATCAGAGGGGGAGTAAGTGCCATGGAGGATTGAGCATCCCCTGCTGACCGGTCACACCCGCCGTGTGCTCCTTGTCATAATCAGGAAATAACGAAAATGTCAATTCAATGTAACAATCAGCACGAAAAAAAGTCAGTCATCATTTGACTTTTAAAATGATCAATTGTGTGACGGGGTCCTCCCTGTCACTGGCACTGGTTAATAATGACGATTGTTTTTATTTACATCGTTTATTTACATATTTACAACACAATATATATTCATAAGAAAGCACAATGTTTTCAGTAAAAAGACACTTCCACTCTCATTGACTTCCCAAACTTATTCTCCTCTCTCTCACACGTGTTCACCGGGCATGGCCATACCAAATCTCTTTTTCCCCATTTTCTCACACAAATCAACTTAATGCTCACTTTCATCTCTTAGAACTCTATCACGCACAATAAACAACGATAGCAGAAATGACAAACAAACAAATTATAAATCCATGCTTGCTCACTCTCTTTCTCTCTAGCTAGCTAAAATTACACTCTTGGGAACAGGGCTACAACGCCTGCGCCGCGCACCTGCAACTTATCACTCTTTTTTTTTTTAACAATTAATTAACAAAAATCGGGCGATTGCTCTGTGACAATTGTATTTGCAGACAAAGTCATTGTATCGACCGTAGAACTTACAAAATGATGACTTTCATCCACTTGCTTGTCAATAATTTACCTCGTTTTAGAAATTGTTCATATGTAGATGATTCTCTTGCGTATCGAATCAACTGATGTATATACACTATGTATGCAGGTGATGAAGGTATATTGCTGCATAAGTAAGGGAAGTTGACGATAGAAAAGTTAAAGTCAAGTTTATCATATAGCTTGGTTGTTAAATTACCATTAATGTCTTCATAAGTAAAATATCCAAGTATGAAACAGATGTGTCAGACTCTGTGGTATCCTTTATCTCAAGCTCTTCAGGATATATCGTTTCGACGTAAGAATGGAAATTACCATTGTTAACTGACAATACGTCGTCGTTATAATTATCTAAATGTCGAGCTGCAGGCCACAGCAATTGCTTTCTTCTTTTAACGCATAAGATTTTGCACAAAGTCTGCTTCATATGAATACAAAATAGGTCTGCTAACAACGGAGTGCAATTGGTACCAATGGAAGTTCATAAAAATTGTTGGAAGACCTGGTCTCCAAAAACCACATAAAAATTGTCAATCAGAAACTCAAGCATCTTTTTGATGTAAACTTCAGAGTACTTGTGTGTGCAATCAGAGTGTGATTTAACAAAATAATTTGGCAAATGACCAAAGACCAGTAAGTAAATTTACAAGTTCCATTTTCATTGAAAAGGCAGCTGTCAGTTATATAAAAACGTCTGGACTCTAATTTATCGTGGGGAATGGTTGTGCATAAAATTGAAAAGTCGTAAGTTTTTAAGCTGTTGATTTTGGTAAAATATTGTGATTTCAAATTGTCTAAAAGTTCTTTGGTATTTTTGAATATCCATCTGATTCACACCACTTCTTGAAGATATTGTTGCACAGTACTCTTGAAGTTTTTCCTTCACTTCTGTCAATATTTTAGTGAGGTGTAACGAAAAAGGCTTGGTTGAACATTTACTGGAACCCGCATTGTATCTTTGTTTGTAAGGATTCTTATGAAGTTTCGTTCAAATTCATTTTGGCTCTGTGGAATATTAAAAATATTCAAAGCTGACATATGATTTTGAAGAATTTCTTCCTTAAAAAGGGAAGTATGAGTATAATTAGGATTACCATTTGTAGAATTAAATCCAAGTTCTTCCAAAATACAATTTATATAATGAACCTTACAAACGAAGACAATGTTGTTACCTGCTTTGTCGGTAGGGACCAATAAGTACTGATCATGTAATCTACTGTATCTAATTCTTTTTTCACTTCTGGATTATTGAACACAGAAGGATAGATTGTTCTCATATTGCCCCTCAATCTTTTAATACGCGAATTGAACATTCTGACAGTGTCAACGTCTTTTTCATATCTGGCCCATCGGCAGGCGTAATTTTCAACAGAATCCATAATTTTTATGAAATTCCGACGCCAAGGATCGGAGTTATGCATTCTGGTTTAAAATACATACTTTTTAACTATCTTATATAAAGTACTTTTTTTTTCTTGCATATACAGGAAATTCCATACACATAGCGAACTTTCTCATAATGATATTAAAAATTCCTCCAAAATTGCATGGCAAAAATTTACATCTAAGTGAATAATAGTTCAACCTTCAGAAATATCTATAAATTCAAACCTTCCCTTTTCAACACTTTTTAGCCCACAGACACCTGACCAATGGTTGCTGTTTCATCTACTTTCGTCTGAGATTTTATAGACACTACCTTTGCAAATTAATGAACTTTTAGTCTATCATGCAATTACTTCGATATTAAGTCCTAGCACATACCGTCCAAAAGTTAATGCCAAAGTAAAAATGTGGAATTTTTGGGTAAAGTGTGTCAACTCCAAGGTCAATGTCAAAAGGTTAAAATTGGTTGTACACAAAAAGATCGTGCCACAAAAATGCACCTGTGAAATATGAAAGCCATAGTCTCAGTCTAAAGTTATGGGCAAGGTTCAAGTTTTTTCAGACAGATATACAGCTCAACGCACTTTTTAAGCTCACATGGTTTTTCGCACAAATTAAGGTCACATTATTGTAATAAAAAGTACCATTTTTAAACTGCAGTACAATAACATAACCCTACGTTATATTACATATATAATGTTCAAGCATAGATGTCTTTCAAAATTATTGTCTTTAGTTTCCAAAGTGGATGTTTTAAGGGGAATTTACTAATATATTTAAATGGTACGATGTTTCGACTATACCATTCTACCATAGGTTTTTAACAATTGCATAAAACGAGCTTTCCTTCATACCATGTACGAGGGTTGTCCCAAAATTTCGTAGACTGAGCTCATATCTTTAAAAGAAATTAATGTATCTTAATATTTTTTTTAGGGTGGATAAAGCATGCTCTTGGCAGATAAATTACGAAGTTTTATCATGTTAACTTCAAAACTCTTCGATTTATAACATTTAAAGTGATATAGTTCTCTAACACCCGGAGCAATCTGCAACGTCAAAAAATACAAATGTCAATAGTTCAAATTTTTGGAGAAAATATTTCAATTCCCAGAATCAAATTCTTAAATTAAAAGAAACGGTTATAATTATAAATGTAAAATATCTTAATTACTATGATATGATGAAACATTAAAATATGTAAACAAATAATATGCATGTACAGGTATGAAATAGTAATAATTTGAAAACGCTATATTTTTACGGGCTTTTCGTCTGTTTTCTCTTATGGATATGCACAATTGAACTCTTGACCATTTCTTAGCCCTGTCTTTTTTTTTTTTAGTTTCTGTTATTCACATATACATAGAGAAGCCGTTTTATTCATTTTAAATACTAAGGAAGTGAAAAAGTTTCCTAGTCTACCAAACATTTATGACTGGTACATTTCTGTAAGAATGAATTCAGGATCAAAACACTTGATCATAGTCCAGTGCGCCGCCTGGGCCAACGCAGCCGCCATTTTTCTAAAATTTGGACTTTAACCCCATGTATATAAAACGTTATAAAATTCATATTTATCAAAGCATAAACACTAAAATTTGAGGAAATATAGTTAATAAAACAGTTATGAGAATTTTCATTTCCATTAGAAAAATATGGGGTAGTAAATACTTTTCTGTAGGATTTTAAATATAATATGCCAAATTTTCATTGCAACTTTTGGGTATTGCGCCGCCTTCCTACACCAGACAATGAAATGAGTCTTTTGAATTGGAATAATTTGTGTAGTTACTCCATATTTGTCCATAAATTTATTAGATAGTGTTTATTTAATCTCCATATACGACGTTTCATTAATGTATGACGTAGGGTTTCTATAAAACAACGCTTGTCTACGGAATTTTGGGACAACCCTCGTAGATGAATTTTTTTAAATTTTCTTTTTAAAGGTAAGTCGTTTTTGAAATTCTTTGTTCGTTTACCATACTCCTCTTGGTTTTTTATAAATGTAGCGCCGAAAAGGGATAACATTGCAAAAGGAAACAACACTAAAGGGTAAGATAATGAAGTATTGTTTATTTTTTTATAAAAGTAAACTCCTTCTATAAAAGAGAATTTTGCAGTTGTTTGAATCTCTCATGAGTCAAGATCGTAGAAGTTGAGTCTGAAAAATCCCACCTTATTAACATACAAAGCAGTCAAACAGATGAAAAATACTATTATCACCCCGAGCTAAAGAGTCATAATGTACAGAAAATACAAAATACAATAGCTTAACTGTGCCCATGTCTACGTTTCTGCAAAGAGCTATTGCTTTCAAAAGAACGGATAAAAAGACAGTTGGTTGTAATTGGCAAGAAACCACAAAAATTCAAATCGGAGTAGTTTTCAGCCATGAAAATATCAAAGTTCTACCAACTGATATGTGTGAATTATGTTTAAGTAAATGAAATACCCCCGGTAAAACTAAAAAATGTAAACAAATACTTTTTTTAAAATGTATTTTGATGCCTCGATATACAATATTACATCATAACAATGTGACCTTAATTTTTGCGAAAAATCATGTGAGCTTAAAGTGTGTTGAGCTGTACAAACAGACAGACGGAGAGGTAAAAACTATATACCCTTGAAACTTCGTTTACGGGAGCATGAATATATCATGTACGAGGGTTGTCCCAAAAAGTCGTAGACTGGGCTCATATCTTTTAAAGGAATTAATGTATCTTTACAAAATTTTCAGGGTGGATAAAGCGTGTTCTTGGCAGATAAATTACGAAGTTTTATCATGTTTACTTGAAAACTTTTCGAGTAAACACATTTAAAGTGATGTCGTTCTCTAACACCCGGAGCAATCTGCAACGTCAAAAAATACAAATGTCAACGGTTCAAAATTTTGGAGAAAATATTTCAACTACCAGAATCAAATTCTTAAATTAAACGAAACGGTTATTAGTTATAAATGTGAAATATCTTAATTACTATGATATGATGAAACATTAAAATATGTAAACAAAGTATATGCATGTACAGGTATGAAATAATAATAATTTGAAAACGCTATATTTCTACGGGCTTTTCGTCTGTTTTCTCTAATGGAGTTGCACAATGGAACTCTTGCCCATTTCTTAGTCTTGTCTTTTATTTTAGTTACTGTTATTCACATATACATAGAGAAACCGTTTCAGTCATTTTAAATACTAAGGAGGAGAAAAAGTTTCCAAATCTACCAAACATTTTTGACTGTTACTTTTCTGTAAGAGTAAATTCAGGATCAGAACACTTGATCATAGTCCAGTGCGCCGCCTGTGCCAACGCAGCCGCCATTTTTCAAAAAGTCGGATTTCAACCCCATGTGTATAAAACATTATAAATTTTATATTTATCAAAGAATAAACACCAAAATTTGAAGAAATGTAGACAATAAAACAGCATTAAGATTTTTCATTCCCATTTAAAAAATACAGGGTAGTAAATACCTTTCCGTAGGATTTTAAATATAATAAACCAAATTTTAATTGCAACTTTTGGGCCTTCCTGCACAAGACAATGAAAGGTGTCTTTTAAATTGGAATAATTTGAGAAGTTATTCCATATTTGTCCATAAATGTATTAGAAATTGTTGGTTTAATCTATATACGAAGTTTCATTTATGTATGACATAGGGTTCCTACAAAACAACGCTTGTCTACGGAATTTTGGGACAACCTTCGTAAAGTAACAACTTTCTTTTCATCCAGCATTTGTTTTTTCTATTGGTATAAAACCCTTAAAATCATTATATATTAGTACATGTAGAACGGGGAAAACGATACTACATGTGCCAATTTTTGGAAAGACGAGCACTTCTTTTTTTAGTCAATCATGTTTTATGCTACAACCCCCAAACGACAAAAGACATTTTTCAGGTTTTGAGCTAACCACTTTTTGTTTTCCTTGTATCATAGGTCAGAGGCAGTTTAATTTCGTACTTATTTTTACACATTAAATCATTCCTATTTTTTACGAGAAGTTTGAAACTTCATTCATAGAAAACCAAATATTTTTATAAGATTTAATTTTCTAAGCTACAGTGTAGCGTCCTTTTTCGCGCCAGTCTTAAAAGTAGGGATCAAAAACGTTGAACTTTTGAAAAATAAAACTTTATTTTTATTTTTGCAAATTATTTAGCCAGGGTAAAATGAAAGAGATTTATAATTAATTAATTATGGAAACCTTTTTTCTGACACCAGCTAGAAAATAATCTTTTTAAGATTAAAATGACAACTGTGGAAAAACTGTATAAAATGTGATAAAGGTTTCTATGAATGCTGGTATCTTTGCTCAATTAGCCTTTAGTTAGAACATTTTATATTGTTTTTCTTTAATGGGAATAAAACAGTTTGTATTATAAATGTAAGGTATTGTATAGCTTTGATTTCGTTATCTAAGCTTAAAAGTTTTCAAAAATAACACTTTAATGCATAAGGCATTTTGATATTACCCGTTTACATACGCCTAACAAGAATATTCCTACCAAAACAAATGTTTTACCATCAAAAAATGGCAAGGGGTCATTATTCTACGGGGTCATTTTTCTACAATGCACACGGAGAAAAAACGACCCTAAGGCCATAATTTCTACAGAAAAGTGGGTAATTTTCCTACGTAGAATATTGACCAGGGGGTCAAACTTCTACGTAGAAAAATGACCCCCGGTCAATATTCTACGGGGGTCACTTTCCGTCGTTACGCTGGCAACCACGCCATTTTTAAAAAAAACCGCATCGGGTTCTCACCGTATACCCCATCGCTAGATAATGTGACCGATACTTAACAACGGTTGGGTTTCCTGGTTGTATCAAAAGTAATATTTTTGCAACAAATCATAAGCTTTTATCTCACAATCTACTTTAATTTTTGTGGTTTTTGGAGATCAAATCTTCCAACAATCTATTGGAATTCCCATGGGTACCAATTAGCCCCGTTATTAGCAGACTTATTTTGTATTCATATGAAGAAGAATTTGTCCATAATCTTATATGTGAAAAGAAAAATTACCCTTGCTGGCTGTGCTCTTCAACTCGACATTTAGATACCTTATGCAGCAATGCACATGTATCGTCATCAACTGCAAAGGGGCTCTATATCTCTCAGTTGATTCGAAACGCAAGAGCATGCTCTACATATGAACAACTTCTACAACTAGGTAAGTTATTCACAAACAAGTTCATCAAACTAGAATATCAACAGTCTCGTTTAAAGTCATCATTTCGTAAGTTCTATAGTCGAGACCATGACCTTGTCAACAAATACAATTTAACATTAGTCAACGGCTGACTAATGTTTTGCATACTAATTTATTGTTAGGCCATTATTTACAAACAGAATTGTGGCCGGATTTTTCCGTTATTTCCCGATCATGACAAGGAGAACACGGCGGATGTAACCGGTCGGCAGGGGGTGCTCACTCCTCCAAGGGACCTGATTACATCCCTGATGGTTTGGAGGTTCGCAACTGCTCTGTTCCAAATTTATATAACAGCTTAAGGAACTTTTGAGCTTGAATACTGTTCGTTATCTTGATGTATTTCATGATTAAATTTCAGACATATCAATTTTCAAATTTGTTATTCCTTTGAAAACCTTTGTGAAAAAAATTATTTTAAAGAGACTATAATTGCTGTAGAATCAGCAGTTAACTGTAGTACAATGTAGCCAATCCTCGAAGATTTTTACACACCGGCGGTTATTTCCTGAAAAGTCTGGACATTCAAATTCCCCCTTTACGTTTCATTGACCATTATGCATTCAGATCTAAGATAATTGAAAATTCCATATTTTATTATGAATAATTTAGTCCTATGGTCCCAACGAGATTAGGAACTGTAAAGAGGATCTTAATGACCTTTGCGGATATTTCGCAAGTCGAGTAGCTAAAGATGAAAATCTAAGTGCGGGTTAAGGTCATTTCTTATAAATGTGAATTATTGAAATTTAAGTTTAGGTATTTTACCATTACAGTAACTACCTAACTTGAACTGGTTTTTAAATTTTTATTATCATACACTGAAGTAATTATTACAATATTTTTTTCCGGTAATATTTGTAGAATTCTTATTAACCATCAAAATACACGTATGCAATTTTTAAATGTAATTCTAAATCAAATATTGCAGAAAGTTTTTAGTCATAACAGACACCATTGGTATAGCGAAATACAATTCTGCATAAAGTATAAAAAAAACAAAATCTGGGTATGAAATTGTTTGTTATATACGTTATACTCGTTACTAAAGCCCGTGTCACACTGTCACGATTTATAGCTAAGATTCACTACGAATTCAAAAATCGCAGCAAATCGGGATTTATCGCAGAAGTGCTCGTAGGATATCTTCCTTAATCGTGTTGGATCGCAGCAAATCGCCATACTTGGCGATTGTTTTGAGCATGTTCAAAACAATCGTGGACACAGCAGGATTTTTAATTATTCGTAGACAATTGCACAGCATCCGCATTGCACTCGTACTCATAATCGTCGTAAATCTTCGAAGTTCGTGCGACATTCGCGGAACTTCGTAGTACTCGCGACACTACGAGAGTCCTACGAGTTATTTCGAGTGTCCTTCGAGTTTGTGCGAGTGTCTCTCGAGTTACTGCGAGTGTCCTACGAGATACTGAGAGTGTTCTTCGAATTGATAAGAACAAAGTACGACTTTCCCGCGAATGATACGAAAAAGGACGATTGATGGCAAGTGCTGTACGAAAACTTTGCGATTGAACTACGAGTTAATACGATGTAGGCAGACGGTGTCTGATGTTAACACTGTCGAAATCAAAATACTGCCTAAAATAAAAGGAAAGAAGCTTAGAAAAATGAAATAAACTAAAAATACATGTGTAACAGAAACTATAAACACCGTGTACAATAAACACATGAAGAGATTGAACATAATCAAAAGATTCACAATGTAGTTTTTACCATGATCAAATAACATAACTATGATGTTTAATGATTTCAGACAAATCTCCCTTTACTCTATATATGCATTCCATTACATGTATAATCGTCAGAAATCGCCATTAGTCGTGGGAATATCGTGTATTTAACGTGGCATATCGTAGTCTTTAGTAGGAGTATCGTATGAAACCCCCTTTACTTCTTCATAATCGTAGAAATATCGTAACCAGTTCGTAACCCTGTCCCCTTAGTTCGTACTTAAATCGTACAAACCTCGTACTTTGTCGCACAGACATCGCAGACACACCATTCTAGCATTAAAATATTCCACATGGTGTAGAAAAATCGCAAGACAAACCTGGCGATGAACGGCGATTTTCAACTTTAATTAATTCGTGGGTAATCGTAGCATAAATCGTGACAGTGTGACACGGCCTTTAAAAAGGAAGCGTATTAGTGTTAGGCATTTTTTTTTAATTGGAAAGTCCAACTTTAAAGTTTGTTAGTCTAATTTTTAAGTTGAATTTTCCAAATTATTTACACTTTGGAATTCAAAGACCAGAGTCTTTTTTACTGCATAAAAATATTTTTTCCTTTTATACAGAAAATAAAAGAAATGTCTTTTTCTTTATCAGATTATTTTTGTTTCCGCTGCAGAGCCGAGTGCTGGATATGGAAATACAGCTTTCTCAACTTATATTAAATTTGCTTATTTTGAATTAAAAATTAAACTCTAGTATTTGTCATTCATATTCTTTGCATTAAAATAACGGTTATTATATTGAAATCAGCTATATTGAAATTTCGTGTATATTGAAGCTACTAATCAAGGTTTGTTCTTCTTTATTTTAGATCGGGATTGAGCTTATAAAAATGGCGGTTTCACAATTTCGCTTATATTGAATTACGGATATATTAAAATAATTTGCATTGTCCCCTGAATTCCAATACCGGTATATCCGGACTAGGCTGTATAACGTACTCTTAGACCAATCGATAGAAATGCCCATCTTTTATGACAATGTATTTAGCTCTATGGATTAAAGGAAAGCTACGCCTTTTCAAATCATAGGAAATAGGAGGGGTGTTTGTTTGTTATAATCATCAAGGGATTTGTCTAGAAGCAATTGCTTTAATTTGATTTCGATGAAACAATTAAAGTTCCAGATGCTGTGAACATCAAAAATACAAACTTTGTTGATAGTGTTGGAAAATAAAATGAAACGAATTCGTATTGTACAATTTATTTCCGTCTTTTTATATTGGATTACAACGAATTCAGAATATATTACAACTTATTTTTCTTATCAAGGATTCATTTCAGAGGCAGAGGCAGATGATGTATGCGTTTTTAACAAAATAAATCCTCCGAGCGGATCTGAATTTGTATGTGCTTTATATTGTGGGAGGAACTTTTTTTGTAATGCATTTGACGAATGTTACATCAATGGTCAACTTGCCTGTAATCTTCGTTATGGAAAAGTGACCAATTTTTCCGGTGCTTCTCCAAGTTGTACACACTATGAGATTCAATCGGTAAGACTTCAGAGAATTTCTCTATAATTTTTTTTGTAAATTGAACTTTGGTATTTTGTTAAGATAAAAAGAGGACAATGTTTGCATATCAAACTTATCTTAACTTTTTTATTTAAAAAATGGAGATTCCTGATTTCACTGGATTTTTTTTAATATAATTCATTCAAATTCAAAAATTTTCAGAACGTCTTTTACCAACAATTTGATGCTTAAAATGACTTTTGCCGGAAAATGTTTTAATATGAGAAACTTCTTTTATTTGCGTGGCTATGTTTGGGTTTAATGTCTCCTAGTTGATTCAATGAATTAGAACATTTTTCCCTAGCTACAATTTCTAAAATGAGGTATCCAGCTTTTTTACAAGCAAATTATATTCAATTCTAAAAGTCATCATATCACAAATTCTATGGTCAATACAATGACCTTGTCAGCAAGTTCAATTCATCAATAAGTCAAATGCTTGCTGCCGTTTTTCTTACTTATTGTTGGCCTGTAATTTACACACTGCATTGTCGACGTTTTTTTTTTCTATTTTCCCGCGCGATTATGACAGGGAGCACACGGTGACTGTGGTCGACAGGAGATACTTTCTCCTCCTTGCCACCTTATCCTACCTTTGATGATTAAGTGGTTCTCTGTTACTGATTTGATTTGTTTGAATATACTTCTGAGTTTGAATACTGTGAAAGAAGGTCATCTGGAAACACCAGAGATGGGATCAAGTGCCTTGGAGGCAGTTTTGCAAATACATGTTCAAAATATACCCGTGCTAGCTTTTTCTAAAACGAGACAAGCTATTAACAAATAAATTGATGTTAAAAGGATATCAACAATCTCGTTTAAAGTCAACATTTCGAAAATTCTCTTTTCCATATATTATTTACGGATAAATTCATGGTCAGTTATATGGAAATAAATAGAAGAGTCGTAGTTAAAATTCTTATCATAAACTTATAAGATCTTGGTTTGCGTAAATTTTTAAATATCCAAAATAAAGTAGATTTGTAATACTATATTATCTTTTTTTAAATTTTAAATCTCTAAGCGACAACATTCGCAGAAAAAAAAGAATTTTACTTATTGATAAAAAGTCATCGATGTATCTAAATTTAAATTAAAGCCCGTAGAAGAATGATTTATTTCAGATAAAACTTTTTGAAATAAATTTTGCTTACACTAGAATACGCCAATCAATGGGTGAGCAATTATTACTACTGAAATTCCGACGGATTAATTGTTGGAAAAAAACTTTACAGATTGTTTTGGAATCAATATCTTTGTTATTTTTTCTGGATACTTATTCTGAGAAAATGACGATTTCATTTTTTACTTTTTTTTTTTTGGTTTTCAAGCCAAATGCAAACATTGACTAAAACAATTTGTAAATGTGGAACACTGTTCCTCGTGAAATAAAATGAACAGTAGCATTGGATCATCATTAATTAATGTGAAATGAGTGCATTGTTACAACGCACTTTGAAAAATTACGCACTTTGAAAATTTTTTTCAAAGTGCGTTAAAATTTGGGACCAAGCTATCGCACTTTGAAAAAAATATTTTTTTTTCAAAGTGCGTTGATATCGACCATATTAATGCACTTTGAAAAAAATGTAAAGATTGATCAATATTCCTTCAAATAATCGGTATGATAAATAACAGATCCTGGTTTGATAACCTTTTTATGATAAAGTCACTGTAGGACCTGAGATATTGACGTTTTAAATATTTAAGGTTTTGATAAAATAAAAGGGTCTTGAAAAAAAGAGTGACGATTGTTTAAGTTCATTAATTCGTTTCTTCTTTTTTTATTTAATTCTAGTCTTTGATAAGTAGATGTATAGGTGTATAGGGGACACTAACAGAGGACAGCTTCAAGCAACTTAGCATTTATCATAATAAAAAGGGGCCAATTTGATTGTTCAAAACTATGAAAATTCTTTCTCTCTCATGTTTTACTTTACTTAAAAATTTCTAGTTTTCATCTGTTTTGATTAACTCATTTATTATTGAAAGTTTTCAACGTCATACCAGTTAGGTAAATACATAATTATATGAATGCTTTGAATATAGCATAGACATCGAGACTGTGCGAAGGGCCAGGGGAGGGGATGGGGGGCTAAGCCCCCCCCCCCCCACTTATTTTGGAAAGGTATATACATGGTATAAGCATTGAAAATGCAGCGTACCCTTTTTAGGTTTATTGCTCCCCTCCCCCGTTTGTAACCGACACCTATGTATTGGGAAGATAAAGATTTGGACTGAGGGATCTTATACCCGTCTTCTCCTCTTTTCGACGGGAGTAAATCAATTAATTTTTAAGGTTAGGGTTAGGCTATTTTTTGAAAGATAAATAACAAATAAAATCTTTCCATGACTAAAATATGATTTTTTTTTCAAAGTGCGTTAAGTGTCTCCATGGTAAAATATATTGATGTAGACTCTTAACGCACTTTGAAAAATTTTTTCAAAGTGCGTTTTGTTGGTCCCAAATTTAACGCACTTTGAAAAAAAATTTCAAAGTGCGTTGATTTCGCTGCATTTCATTTCCGGAAATATGCATAGCATTTCCGACATTTTTTTATTTCATTTCCAACATTTTGTTTTCATTTCCGGAATTTACCTGTGCGGCAATTTAATGTTTCCCTTAATATATAGTCAGTGAAAATGAAATTTAAAAAGTATTTATTGTAAAATATTGTTTAAATCTATATATTATTATACATATTTGCATACATATAGCAATTGGTCTAGGTAAAAGTTCAATGAGCATACAGCTTTTTCAAATCACCAATGTGCAGTAAAATAAATATCAGTGACAGCACCAAACTTGTGTCCCAGACATCTGAGATATTCTAATCGAGTTTTTACCCCGGTTGATAACGCATTTATTATACAGCTCTGCAAAGAACTTTTTTTCTGCTTTACATTTGAGGAAGAGGAAGAGCAAAGGAAACATTGATTCAATCACTTCAAATCTGTTACTAAAGGTACTATCTGAAAATGTCGGAAATGAAAACAAAAAAATGTCGGAAATGAAAACTGAAAAATGTCGGAAATGAAAAGTTGATAATTGCTCAAAATTCCGGAAATGAAATGCAGCCGTTGATTTTGTCCAAATTTTTACGCACTTTGAAAATTTTTTTTCAAAGTGCGTTGCCACAGTGCATTCAATTAAATCCGTCGATGTCTATATAAACAATCACATGTCTCTACCTTATAACAATATGTCTCGAGACAACAGAAGTTATGATTGCTAATTAGAGATTTAAAAATTCTTAATTCTCTAGAGAAAAGAAATATATTCTATTCTGAAAAACGTCTGTGTTGCATGAATTGAGAACTAATTAAGGTCAGCATATTTGTTCGCTGAAACTGACTTAAACAAGTGATTCAAATGGTTTTATAATGCAGTAAAATGTTTTGCTCAAAATCACACTTTGTTGATTTATTTTTAACAATATATGATTCATTGATGATAACATGATCCTTGTACTATAAATTTTCTTTTAATTGATTAATTTTTTAAAATTTGTTACAGAAAAAAAAAATGAAACAGTCTCCCTACATCGCAAAAGTGAAGCCTTTAAACATTTTTCACGTTTTTCTTTGCAGGGTTTAACTTGCCAATCGAGGTCTTTTCCTATCGTAGTATATTTAATTAAAGCAAAATAATTAAGAATTCATTACTTTTATTTAAGGAAGTTGACTGCCCTGGTGGATTCTTTCTAAGATCAGCAGGAATCTGTAAAAACAGTAAGTGAAAAATAAAGCATATGATGATTACATAATGATGCCATTGCAATGATATTTTTAAATATATAAATTGTTTTATTAATTGAATGCATTAAATGATATGCGAAGCAAAGTTATCATTTTAAAAACGACAATTTCAAGAAACTGTATAAAAAAAAAAAAATTAAACGTACAAAAATATGTTATTATTTTTCATTCCCTCAATATATTGATAAGTATGGCACGCCAAATTCACAAAAATGAGATAAACCTAGTTTCACAATTGATAAACTAGGTTTATCGACTGTAAACTATAGTTTACAAACCGTAAACTATAGTTAACGATTCGTTAAGTATAGTTTTCATCTGTAAAACTATGTTTAACGGTTGTTGACTATAGTTTACGAATGATAATCTATGTTTATCTGTCTGTAATAAGCGTTAACAATAGATTTTGTTGATAAACATAGATTCACGTTTGTAAACTATAGTTTACAATCGTAAACTATAGTTAAGAGTTGTTAATCATAGTTTCACGAATCGTGAAACTATATTTATCAGATCGTTAACTATAGTTAACGGTTTGTAAACTATAGTTTACAAATCGTGAAACTGTATTTATCAGATAATCTATGTTTTGCAATCGCAAATGATTGTTTTCGGTGTTAAGTATAGTTTACGGTTGTGAAACATAGATTATCGCGTTAACTATGGTTTACAGATGTAAAATATAGATTAACGTTGTTAACTATAGTTGACAATCCGTAAACTATAGTTTACAGCCGATAAACCTAGTTTATCGGTTGTGAAACTATGATTAGCTCATTTTTGTGAATTTGGCGTGCCATAGATAAGTGTTACAAAATGACTTTTTAAATTATTTTCACAATAATTAAATATTTAGATTTTAGTAAAGTTTTTTGTGATGTTTTCGAGACAGACATTTTATACTACCTGTATTACACTCAGTCAGCTTACTATAGTCTCCTTAGATTCTTTTTTTAATAATTCCACAAAGGAACATATGTAGGCAAGTGGGCATGGCAAAAATGAAAATCAATCATTACATTTCGTCTCTTGGTAAAGTCAAAAGAATAAAGCGCTTCTGTTAATTCTTCCATAATAAGGCATAATTTGCTTAATTTGGGAACTGAGACACGTTTTGATAAGATAACTTTTGCTTTTCAATAATCTCTTCAAAAAAGTTAATAGTAAGATTAAACGATCAGTACGCACTAGTCCCTGCTTACAAAACAGGTAACAACATTGTCTTTGTTTGTACGGCTCATTAAAAATGTATTATAGAGGATCTTGGATTTAATTCTACAAGTTGCAATCGTCCTTATACTCATAGCTCCCTTTCTAAGGAAGACATTCTTCAAAATTGTATTTCAGTTTTGAATATTTAAATATTCCAAACAACCACATAATTTGAATTTCTATATCTATATTAGATTCAACTTCATAAAAATCCTTACAAACAAAGATACATAGCGGGTCACAGTAAATGTTCTACCAAGCCTCTTTCTGTCTCCTCACTGAAATATTAACAGTTGTGAAAGAGAAACTTCGGGAGTTCTGTGCAACAATACATTTGAAAAGTGGTGTAAATCAGATGTGGATAATTGTATGTATAAATTCCATTGTTTATTGGGGAACTTACAGAATTATTAGAATCAATGGAATGTAAAGGCATATATATTGATGAGACATATCCTAATATTATGCAGTTACTTTTTGCTGATGATGTAGTTAACTTTGCAGATACTGTTATCAACTTACAAAATCAAATTAAAGCGTTAGAAAAATTTTGCTACAAATATGGCATGAAAATTAATTTACAAAAATCAAAGATCATGGTGTTTAGACGTGGGGGTATAACAAAAAGTACAGAGAAATGGTTTTTTGATGGAAGAGAAATTGAAATTGTATCATTTTACAAATACCTAGGGTTATATTTTACAAGTACAATGTCATGGGAATTGACAAAGAAGTCTCTGTGTGTGTCAGCAGAAAAAGCATTGTTTATTGTATATAAATTTATGAAGATGTACAATGCATCATATAAACAAATCTTTTGCATTTTTGATAGAATGATTGTACCTATTTTGACTTATGGTGCTGAAATATGGGGGTATGAGTTATCTAAATGTATTGAATGTATACATACAAAGTTTTGTAGAAGAGTTTTAAGACTAAAGAACAATACACCTGAAATAGTTGTACTAGGAGAATTAGGGAGATATCCTCTTATGGTACAGTACTTTAAGAAATTTATTGCATATTGGTTAAAGATACTTTGTATGGAAGATGATAGATACCCAAAAAGATGTTACTTATTATTACTTCAGTTAAATAATGTAGGTAGAATTAGAGGTAACTGGGCATCAGAGGTGAAGTCAATGTTATTTAGATATGGATTCCACTATGTATGGATTTATCAAGGTGTAGGGGATAATGTATTATTTTTAAAAGAGTTTGTACAAAGAGTCCAGGATAACTATATGCAAGAATGGCACTCCTCATTGAGCTCTTATAGTAAATTGGATTTTTATTGTAAATTCAAAATTCTTTTTGAACCAGAAAGGTATCTAGATGTTATAAACAATGTATCTTTTAGAGAATCACTTTGTAAATTAAGAACCTCTAGTCATTGTTTGGAAATTGAACATGGTCGATTTAAAGGTATTCCTAGAGAAAATAGATTTTGTCTCTTCTGTCAAATAGCAAATAAAAATTTTATTGAAAATGCAAGTCACTTTGTAGAAAATTGTGAATTATATATGGATATTAGAGTAAACTGTAATATTTTGAAACACTTAAGATTTTATAAAAACACTGTGAATATGATTATATATGGAAATGATGCAGTGTTAAATGATATGGCAAAATTTTCTTTTTTAGCTTTTAAAGAGAGGAAAAAGTTCATTGAGAATTTAATACGTGATAATATATAAGCATAGTTCATCTTTTTTTTTCCATAATGTATATGTAAAGCCTGATCTGAAATTGTAAATCTTACATTGTAAAACATGATTGTGCTTTGGGCCGGTGGCCTGCAATACTTAATACAATAAATATCTATCTTGGTATAGATTCCAAGGAAGTTTTGGGAAATTTTACCAAATCAAAAACATCAATACGTACGATTTTTCAACTTTATAAACAAACCATTCCTCACGATAAATTAAGAGTCCAGGCTTTTTCATACCATTGACAGTTGCTTTTTCAGTAATAATAGAACTTGTAAATTTACTCACCTTTTCATAGGTCATTTGCAAAATTATTTTGTTTTTTAAAAATTCTGATTTTACAAACAAATACTCTGAAGTTGATTATAAGAAAATGCTTCAGTTTCTGATTGACTATATCATTGCGTTTTTCTTTTGGAGACCAGGTTTTCCAACAGACTACCAACGGTGCCAATTGCGCCCCGTTATTAGCAGACCTATTTTTGTATTCAGATTTTGTCCAAATTTTATAACTGAAAAGAAAAACTTGAACACTTGCTGTCGCCTTCAACTAGACATTTAGATATATCGACGACGTATTGTCAATTTACAATGGTTATTTCCATTCTAATGTCGATACGATATATCCCGGTGAGCTTGAAATAAATGATACCGAATAGTATGGCACATCTATTCCACATTTTTAGATATTTTATATGAAAAGAACGATAAACGAGATTTACTACAAACCAGATGACTTTAAATTTTCAATTTTAAAGTTTCCTTACTTATGTAGCAATATACGTTCATCAACTTCAAACAAGGTTTTTATCTCTCAGTTGATTGGATACGCAAGTGCATGCGTATGAAAATTTTTTAAACGAGGTAAGCCATTGGCAAACAAGGTTCTGAAACAATAATATCAACAGTCTCGCTTAAAGTCACCATTTTATAAGTTCTATTGTCGATACAATGACTTTGTCAGCAAATACAATTTATCATTAAGTCAAACATGTCAAATGCTGACTGACGTTTTTCACACTTATTGTTAGACAATATTAAGGATGACGTTTACTCGGGTTTCAGAAAACAGAAAGGAAATTTCATGAAGTATAATATATTAAATCAAAAATTGTTTTAAATGGATAAAATTACAAAGCTTTAACACAATATCAATTTTAAACTTTCATATTTTATTATTTGAAGAAAATATACAGGAACAAAAATCAATGTATGGTAATGCAGAGGAAATTTGGACTAAATTTTCAATTTTTCAATTTTGTCAAAATCTTTTATTTATTGCAATATTTATCAAAATGTAAAGGTTACATTATTTTTAGACATCATTTTGCAAATTTTACATGTCCTAAAGCTCATAAATTATTTCAAATAATTAAATGCTATTAAATAAAAAAAATCAGAAATATGAACAAAAACCATTTCAGGCAACATATTTCAAAAATTTGATCTTTGACCCCATATAATGTTAATACCATGAGAATAACCGCAACAAAGGTAATATGAGGCTATAAATATTTTAGAGCTCTTATCAGTCAGATTTTTTAAGTATTCGATTGAAAATGGGGAAAAATATAAATAGGACAGAAGAAATTCGGACTGTAATAATTATCAAGTTTGTGGCCCAAACTCTAGTCGTTTCTTTATATGAAGCAACACTGTTTCATTGCAATAATATTTCAATATTCATAGAGTTTTGTTGCTTGTTATATTTTGTGAGCGAAGAAAAAATTGTCCATAGTGTGAAAAATTGACGTATTTCCCGAGAAATATTCAGGGGCCACTAGCATGAAAAGTAGGTCATTGACCTAGTTATTTGAAATTAAAATTTAACACAAGAATTATAGGTGTACAATAGGTGGTTTTTCGTTCTTATCAGTGGAATTTTTAGTCATCCTTAGTAAAGGTATACCTTAAAAGCATTAAACAATACAAAATAGGAGTCTAGCAAACACGTACCTCCAAAATATAAGAGGCAGAGGTGGGATCATGTTCCATGGATGAATGAGCATCTCTTGCCGACGGATCACACTCGCCGTGTGCTCTTTGTCATGATTGGGAAGTAAAATAAAAAAGGTCGACAATTCAGAGTGTAAAAATTATCTAACAATAAGTGTGAAAAACGTCTGTCAGCATTTGACATGTTTGACTTAATGATAAATTGTTTTTGCTGACAAAGTCCTTGTATCGACAATAAAACTTATATAAAATGATGACTTTAAACGAGACTGTTGATATTATTGTTCAGAACCTTGTTTGCCATTTGCTTACCTCGTTTAAAAATTTTTCATACGCATGCACTTGCGTATCCAATCAACTGAGAGATAAAAACCTTGTTTATTATATTGCTGCATAAGTAAGGAAACTTTTTAAATTTAAAGTCATCTGGTTTGTAGTAAATCTCGTTTATCGTTCTTTTCTTATAAAATATCTAAAAATATGGAATAGATGTGCCATACTATTCGGTATCATTTATTTCAAGCTCACCGGGATATATCGTATCGACATTAGAATGGAAATAACCATTGTTAATTGACAATTCGTCGTCGATATATCTAAATGTCTAGTTGAAGGCGACAGCAAGTGTTCAAGTTTTTCTTTTCAGTTATAAGATTTTGGACAAATTCTGAATACAAAAATAGGTCTGCTAATAACGGGGCGCAATTGGAACCGTTGGTAGTCTGTTGGAAAACCTGGTCTCCAAAAGAAAAACGCAATGATATAGTCAATCAAAAACTGAAGCATTTTCTTAATATCAACTTCAGAGTATTTGTTTGTAAAATCAGAATTTTTTAAAAACAAAATAATTTTGCAAATGACCTATGAAAAGGTGAGTAAATTTACAAGTTCTATTATTACTGAAAAAGCAACTGTCAATGGTATGAAAAAGCCTGGACTCTTAATTTATCGGGAGGAATGGTTTGTTTATAAAGTTAAAAAATCGTACGTTTTGATGTTTTTGATTTATTAAAATTTCTCAAAACTTCCTTGGAATTTATACATCACGCATTCTCAATTTATAGTGCCAAATCGACTTTGGGAAAAGTCAGAAAGTTTTGTGAACTGAAACTAACACCTTTATACGTCATTTGAAACATGAAAATGTATAGTTATGAAAAATCACAATATGATTTACATACTTCATGCTGTGTTTTGTAGACCTCCTCCGAAATGAATGCGGTTGGAGGGCTAATTTTACACAAAGATATTTACGTGAAGTTGAAAAGCCTTATTTGGAAACGAAAGAATTTTTTTGAAAAATACAAAATCAAGATAATACATATCGAATTTTGTTAACTATAAACATTTATGAAACCGTTTAAGCACATTTGTAAAAGGGTGAGGAATCTTTGATTCAATTATTAGTAAAAACAAAACAGGCATAATTTTCATTTAAATGAAATCATTTTCTTTTTATTTTAAAAAGTTTTCATCAAACCTGACGATAAGCTAAATAATGACAATATTACCTAAAATGCTTCATTATTTGATTCTTTATTAATCTATTCAGAGGAGCGCACATTATTTAAATTATCAGTAAAATATTTCGCCAGTACCTGATTACGAAGTGTTTGTAAAATATCACGTAAATATCGCACGTAGATATCATACAAAAATAAAAGTATATTCGGGGAAAAATGAATATTATTGTATCAAATTATTGAATTTAATGAATTTTCTTATCTGAGTTCTTGATAAAGGGTCGAATTGAAAACTCAAGTTATGACTTATCTGTAGAGGAATCATTTAATTTATGACACCCCCTTCCACCATTTATTCTGTTGATCATTTCAAATGCATAATTGCTTGTGGATACTTTATCGTCAAATCTCAAAAACAAAACAAAGTTACCCCCACCACCTTTAAAAAGGTTTGTTAATAATTACAGATGCAAAGTATATCTGCTCTATAGAGCAATATAAGTACATTCTACATAAATATAACGTAAATTGAATTTTCAGTACCATTAAAGCATAGACGCATACGTTCTAAGTTCTACATGTATGTCTAAGCAACAAGGCAATCAGAAGTTGGACGGTTATTCGCTATTCGCTATTCGCCATTCGAATGGCGAACCTATTTAGAATTAAGTCACTTAGTGTATAGTCTACGTGTGTCAAGTTATATTGGAAGCGGACGGCATCAGACCATAGGTGCTCCCCATGTAATTCTGTTAATGACAAAAGATAAGGTCTTCCCAACTACACAATAAAAAGAATTACATGGAGGAGCGCCTGAGAACACACCTTTTAGACTATAATGGTCTCCCCGACAACCTTGAATGAAGAAACATTTCGGTTTCCCTGAAAGTGAGACACAACGACTTCCGGTAAAGAGACCAGTGACGTCTTCCACCTTAATTTCCCGACAGTCGCTACCGAACAATGTCCCTCTCCGGCCATGGCTAGCGATACAGCAGACAAACGCGTCAAACTGTTCATGGTCCGCATTGCTGACGTCACTAAGAATCTTAATCATGTCGTAAGCAGGTACGTTTGCGTATCCCTTGACAATAAAATGCAGTTCATCCCTGAAGAATCGACTCAACTTATCTTGAAAACAAAAATTAAAAAAAAAGAAACAGAGAAATTTGACTTCAGGGTAATAAACATATTTGTATTTCAAACCAAAGATACTCGATTTGTAACATGAATTAGGCAAGGACCTGGTGCAGACACATGAAATATTATGCTTTCTGGTCCATAATTTTGCAGTCCAGAAAAGAACAAGTCTTTTTGACTCAAAAATATCTAAGACACTTGAGAATGTCATGTCTTTTTTTCACTGTTATAGACATGTCATATGGAAATTGTAGGAGAATGCGAGAATTAAACAAGTTCGTCAAATTGTATTATAAACTCTTGATAGTCTCCAAAACTTGTATGGTTAAAGTACAAATTACATATGACTCGCTCGGGGACAGTATGAAATATTTTGATTTCTTCAAAAGATAGTATGTCATTACTACAAATCAAAATGAAATCTTTATCTAAATATTTCATGTATGAAACTCTATGGCGATACCTGCGTCTTCTATGGAGGCGTCTCGCCTTAAACCTTTCTGTATCATTCGGAGTGTTTGCGGTCCACTGTGTGTTAATGCTATCATCTCTTTGTAGAACTCATAGTTGTTTATTATAACAGCATAACCTAAAATGGACAAATTCTGAAAAGTGAGACTTCTTCGTATCAACGTTTTTAAAAACAACTGTTATTAAATCTAGTGATAATTTATGTGAATTTCGTCTACCCGCAGTGCTGATTTAACTCGGGTCAGTTCTGAAACTGTCAACTTTCGAAAACTTAAAATGAATGCAAATTAGATATACTTGGTGACCCCGCTTACTGTGTGATATAAAAACGTCCTAGTGGTCCAATATCTCATTGACAGACTATACTTCATGAAATTTCCTTTCTGTTTTCTGAAACCCGAGTAAACGTCATCCTTAATATTATTTTTATAAAGATATTTTGTAGAAATAAATGTACAATCAATGTTAATATCGAAAAATATTCAATTTGGTATATGTCAAAGTAATATAAGTGAAACCAAAGAAACATGAAAACACTTCGCGTTTTTAAGGGCAACCTTCGTATATACCATCGGTAGATTTGAATGGATTTCCAGTTTGAATAGATAAGTCAAGTTTAATTTTGTGAGGAATTTTTCTATCTCATATCAAGAAAAATATTCATATATATTGTACAAAAATAAATTAAAATAGATAAAATAATGATTACCTTTTGATCGTCTTTTTTAAATACGTGCAAACAATATTTTTTTTAACGATAAGATATGATCGTATAAATCATTTTTTCTTTTGTTTCAGATAATTTAGCCTTACATAGCCCTGTCACGATGAGCTCAATATACTACAACCCCGCCTACGCCTACCAGGGCCACGGTAACGGGAGTCTAGTGGTGGACGGGGTGGTCAAGTCTGATGACGTAGAGTGTGCTTTGACTGATGCTGATCTCAAGCCGTGGTTAACAATAGATTTATTGGACCAATTCTACGTCACATGGGTTGTTTTTGTGAACCGAAAAACCTCAGGTATTAGTAATTTGAGACTATGGATTTATTATCTGCTTTTGTTCATATTTATCAAACCTTTCTTCTTTGAGATTTTTCTTAACTTACAAATAATATTATTGTTTTTATTATTTTTAGTGAGATTACTTCTGAAAGTTGTACAAGACTTGTCTTGTTCAACTTTAATTGTCTAATGTAATTTCTATAAAGTCACTAGTAAATTACTTTATCAAAAATACCAGGGTACATATATCTGTACAAATGTTTGATATTTTATATTTCACAAGTAAAGCTTAAGGACAGAATAAGGACAAAATAATTTCTTGATTTATTTAATATCGTACACATATAATTCAGACAAACTTAATCTTATCTTCTTTGGTGAACATGCAAAAGAAAAACACTTATATTTTTATTAATAAAAATTATATTTCTGACTTCTTTAGAATGGCGTTTGCATGATGTAAACGTGACGGTGGGAACAGACAACGTTACCTTCCCGTGTTTTTGTGGATTCTTCCAAGGTCCTGGAACGTCTCACCAGGAGATAAATATGACGTGTGCAGAAAACTGTACAGGGCGCTACGTACGTCTTCAGATTACCTCCCCAATTCCTGAATATTTACAGTTATGCGAAGTGGAGGTCTACAGTGAATGCAATGTGTAGACTAATTCAACCTACCCTTAACAAAACAATACTATCAATAGCACAGTACATAATTTAAACTAAGTGTCAACTTTGAGACATAGGATTTTTGAACATTTTTGAAAGATTTCTTTTAACTTTAAATTTTGCATCATCTTAATGACTACCTATATTTCATCAACGTTTCTTTTCTTTATAGAATGCGACATTTTTTTAGTTTATTTTCAGATTATTTCAAGAATTAATACGAGTATGTTATTGCAGCCCGGAGGACCGGGCTGCTCTATGAATTATAAGTTTAAGTGTTGGTGTATGGAGATTGAGGTGGGAGAAGTTATTCAGAATGAAAGGTTTTCTAAACATCGGAAAGATTGTCAATCGGAATGTTCTTTCCCTTTATAAATTACGAGATACTTAATATATCTACTTCCATAGTAAATTTGTAAAATATTTATGTTTTTGATAAAAAATATATAAAGTTGCTTCTCATTTACGATTGAAAAAACGACAGGTCCCTTTTTAAGAACGTCGAATTTTACTAATCGGATAAAAACGTACTCGACACAGTTCGTGTTTTAATTTCTTAAAGTGAAATACATTTTTGAAAATAGGTGATGCATTAGTCTAGTTTCAATTTATATTGTATGCAGCCAACATTTACTTGAATAATTGATAAGTTTAAAATGGGTATCGTTTTTGTTCGATTTTCATCCGACTATAAGTTTTCAAAATATTCTCGACTATCGTCTCCGTCATTTAGATGCATGCTTTTTTCACACATATCGAAGAGGTTTGATGATCAAGACTCATTTCCATTGTTTACTTTATTTATTTCCCGGGCGACAATTGATGGTTACATCAATTTTTTCTTGTTACAAACTGTTTTCCATTGCAAAAGCCAGCGTCGTAAACCAAACCCTGCCTCGTGAATATTTTAATATAACGTACAATACTCAATCGCTCCGGACAAACTTCTTTGGAACAAAAATATGTGAATATTTTGAAAAGAGTGTGAATACTCATTATATACCTCGAGAATATTCAGAGTTTTCTTTTTGATCATTTTCAAATACCCAACACTTGAATTTCAGAAACCTGAGTATCGGACTACCTTAATTGGAATAAGATTTTTTTCTGCTTGAAAAATTGATTTTGGCGAAAACCGTTTTCTTGTGTTGTTCATTATATAGCTGAATGTTGAGCTAACTCCCCCAACCAATCCATTAATTCACCTGTAAATATCCATTCATTCTTTTTGGAAACATCCATTCTTTTAAAGAATTAGAAAGTTTTCCTTTTTAAAAAGAATGGACAGTTTAAAAAAAAAACAAACACTGGAGAGTTACAAGTAGTCTTTGACATGTGTTCAATAGGGAAACAAAACAAAATACATAAAACATTAAACATTAATTTAGAAATGCAAATATTAACAAAAAGAAACAAGGAGCTCTAATTTAGTCCAGAAGACGATGTCTGCATAACATCGATCCGCTGTCCATGAATCCAAGAAAAATGCACATTACTTCAATATTCAGAAGTTAATTTTTACAAATCTTGAATTTCACATTGGAGAAAAAAGCTTTTTTTTTAAACAGAAGTACGGCTTATTTAAACTCACCATCAAGAAAACAGTTTTAACAATGAAACTACACTGCTATGATTTCCGTAGAAAATAAAAAAATTTTTAAAGATACAAATTGGATTTTAAATACATTTTCAGCTTGAAGTTTGGTCAATTCAAAACGAGTAGCACAATATGATATTTCCATGCATTTCACTGATTTCACAACCAATATATCCTCAAAAATTAAATTCAAATAAAACATTTCCAATTTCATTCGTATTTGAGTATGTATATTTTTTTCAAAGTTCACTTTTAGGTCAAAGTTTGGCTGATATTTTCTTTGACTTTTCCCTGTTTTCAGATCCAAATATCAATTATACTTTGCATGTTTTGGTTCTTTAGAGGTTGGTTCTGTCGTATATACTCTCTCCATCAGAGGAAAACGTGTATGCCCTTGTAACAAAAATTATAAACCAAGTTTGAAGCATCACAAACTTAAATTAATACCTACTAATATCCCAGAAAATTCTCCTGTTATTGTCCATTCATTAAAGGCAGAGATTGTAAGCACTGTTTTCCATTGAAAAAGCCAGCGTCGTAAACCAAACCCTACCTCGTGAATATAATTTAATATAACGTACAATACTTATTCGCTCCGGACAAACTTCTTTGGAACAAAAATCTGTGGATATTTAGAAAAGTGTGTGAATACTCATTATATACCTCGAGAATATTCAGAGTTTTCTTTTTGATCATTTTCAAATACCCAACACTTGAATTTCAGAAGCCTGAGTATCGGACTACCTTAATTGGAATAAGATTTTTTTCTGCTTAAAAAATTGATTTTGGCGAAAACCGTTTTGCTTGTGTTGTTCATTATATAGCTGAATGTTGAGCTAACTCCCCCAACCAATCCATTAATTTACCTGTAAATATCCATTCATTATTTTTGGAAACACATCCATTCTTTTAAAGAATTAGAAGGTTTTCCTTTTTAAAAAGAATGGACAGTTTAAAAAAAACAAACACTGGAGAGTAACAAGTAGTCTTTGACATGTGTTCAATAGGGAAACGAAACAAAATACATAAAACATTAAACATTAATTTAGAAATGCAAATTTTAACAAAAAGAAAAAAGGAGCTCTATCTTAGTCCAGAAGTCGATGTCTGCATAACATCGATCCGCTGTCCATGAATCCAAGAAAAATGCACATTACTTCAATATTCAGAAGTTAATTTTTACAAATCTTGAATTTCACATTGAAGAAAAATGCCTTTTTTTATTTAAATCCACCATCCAGAAAACAGTTTAAATAATGAAACTACACTGCTTATATTCCATATAAAATAAATATTTTTTTCTTTAAGATACAAATTGGAGTTCACTTTTGAGGTCAAAGTTTGGCTGATATTTTCTTTGACTATTCACTGTTTCCAGATCCAAATATTATTGATATTTTGTATTTTTTGGTTCCTTACATGTTGATTCTGTCGTATATACTCTCTCCATCAGAGGAAAACATGTATGCCCTTGTAACAAAAATTATAAACCAAGTTTGAAGCGTCGCAAACTTGAATTAATACCTACTAATATCCCAGCAAATTCACCTGTACCTGTCCATTCTTTAAAGACTTTTTGTTATTTTTATCTACATATACAACAACAAAACAAAATCAATGGCTAATCAACAAATTGTTATGCACCCTAGCTTACCTATGACTGTCCACTCTGTAAACAATGAACTTGTCATTGTGCGTGTGTTATCAAATATATATGATATCAGTTTTGTACAATTTCGTACATTACTTTATTATAATCCGTATGGAAAAAAACTTAATTTTCCAAAATAAGATCTTTTAGTGTTTCAATTCTTTTTAAAGACGACTCGAAACTGGTTTAAAAATAAGAATGTAATTGAAATTTTGACTTTTGTTCTTGAATATTGCTTATTATCTCCAAATGTTTCATTTCATACATTTTAAAAAATACAACAGATATCTAAGGAATATATCGTCTGGCCTAAGCAGGAGAAAGGCCTCAAACTGTCCATTCTGTGAGAGAAAGAATTTATCTCAGGCTGTGTATTCTGTGAGAGAGAAAGCACTACAATCTCGGGCCTACAACCCGAGATTAGTTTTTTCTCTCATCACAGAATGGACAGTTTGAGACATTTCTCCTTTGAATAATTCAGAGTGTGTGTAACACAAGTGTATAAATTTTAGAAATTTAATAAATATACAAGAGGTATTTTTTTTACGATTAATATTTCTTCTTGTACCAGTAAACCTTTATTATTATTTTACTTGTTTAATTTTTTATCTTCAAATTTAAGTCTTATTTTAGTTTAAATATTACAGTTTCATATAATCATATAACTTTCAACTCAGTTTCATGAATAAATTATGTTTCCAGTTATAATCTTTTTTTTTATTTATTACTGTAGAATCACAAATTTTCGTGGGGATAAAATTTCGTTGATTTGTTATCAAAAATTGTTTCGTGGGTATTTAATTTCGTTGTTTTGAAACTAGTCCTACTCAATTTATAGTCATATAAAATTTCGTGTGGGATTAAATTTCGTTGATAATTGTTATCAACGAAATAAACGAAATTTAATCCCCCACGAATATTTGTGCTTTTACAGTATTTTTTTTGGATTATTTTTGTTAATCAAGGTCAGCTTCCCCCTGTCGATCTTACACATCCGCCGTGTGTTCTTTGTCACGATCGTAACAACGAAAAATGTAGACAATTCACTGTTAAAATAATGGACCTACAATATGTATGTAGAAAGTATCAATGAAAAATTTTATTTGCTGACCCTGCATTGCATCTACAACAGAAGTTGCAAAATGTTGACTTTAGACGAGCCATTTAATATCCTTGTTTTATCAACTTGTTTGTCAATAACTTGCCAAGTTTTTGTAATTTGGTTAAGTTACCCTTTTCTAGTAAATTATCCAATCACACTTTTTTGTACTTCCAAAATACAGGTGAGTTTACATAGAAATTTCAACAGCCGGTAAATTGTAATGTGATTTGTCAAACAATATCTTAACAGCACTCAGAAATTTAAAAAAAAGTTAACATAGTTTTAATTCTACGACTGGACATTTAACACTCACAGTTTAATTTTCAAGGAAGAAAGTCTTCAAAAGTAAATTTCAGTGCTGAAAACTTTTAATACATCAATAAAAAAAAATCTCTGCAAGAAAAGATAATTGTTTGGTTAAAAAATGCTCTACCAAGCTCTTATCTTTACTCCTTACTCTAAAAGGAGATCAGCAGATGATATTTTTATAAATTCGCCTTCAGGGAAGAACCAGTGTACACACATGTACGTGAACGTTAAAATACTAGTAGTTATTTGGTCTTTGGTAAATAAATAATAATCAGTTTTTTTTTAATATAAAATAATAAAATAAGTATTTCTAAAGCGACGCATGCTATTCACTGATAGTATGATGTCACAGGGATTTCAACAACCTTATTTAAAGTCGGCATTTAGTGAATTTCTGTGGTCACCTTGTTAGCTAATACATGTAGTAGAGGCTTCATGGGGTCGTAATTTGGCTGACGTGTTTCATACCAATTGTTATGTAATTTAGCTTTTATACTGAATAATATATAACTACGGAAAGTTTCGTCTACCTGCTTAATAGATAGGGTTCACAGCGGGTGTGTCCGGTCAACAGGGGATGCTTACTCCTCCAAGGCACCCGACCCTATCTCAGGACTTTCCAGGGGTACGTGTTTAATACCCTGTTCAATCACTTGTAATGTTAATAGATTTTTTGAGATCGATCACTGCACGCTATTTCATAATGATTTTCCCCGTGGTAGAAGCAAGGTGTAGACAGAATTAACCGTAAAAGATTTTACAGTTATTTGCCGCTTCTTTTAATCAATAAAACTTTATGTATTAATTAGTTTGTTATTTTAAAGCAAGTTCATATCATTTTACATCAGTGAGAAAGGGAAATGATAATAGTTTTTTTTAATTAAATAGTTTGTGTAGGAGAAAACAATTTGGTGTCAATGGCATTACGAAGAAGGAAATAACTTTGAGCGAGGGACAATATCTTCTGTGAAATATATCAACTACTTAGGACATTAACTGTTATGAATTAAACTTTTTCTGGTGGAAAATAAGAATGAAATTAGCTTGCATAGCACAGTTTATGTTTATCTCCCTACTTAGATGTATGTATGCAAAAGTCATAACAGCAGGTTATTCCTTTCAAGGATACATTTTGGAAAAATCTGAAGCCTGTGTAATTGACACGTTTCCTCTGACTAACAGATCCAGACCTCTCTGTGCTGTTCTTTGTACCAGGAACCTTCTCTGTAATTCGTTTGACTTATGTTCCGGCGATGGACAACCTACCTGTCGTCTTCGGTATGGACAAACAAGAACGCTTCCCAATTCTACCCTCAATTGTATTCATTTTGAGATTGTATCGGTAAGATTTTTAGACTTCTTATTTCAGTTTTTGAAATTTTGAACATTTTATTTCGATATATTATCAATTTATATTACTTCCATGTCTCAATGACTAAGTAGTGGAGTGGCTGCTAAAATTCATAGGTATCGAAAGAAAGTTTTCATTTTACTTGTCTTGATGTTCATGCAGTCTAACTCGCTCTTCTCGTACTGCTAGGAGACCGTTTTTTGAATCTGAGAGTAATAAAAAAAAAGCATTCTTATAAAATCCTACAATTTTTTTAAATGAAAGAATTTGGTTTTGGTTTATTAAGCTTAAAAGTCAGTTTTTTTAAGATAAAGAATAGAATAATTTCTTCTTATCTCGATTCAATGATCTTGTTAACAAAAACATTTATCATTCAGTCAAATACTGAATGACGTTTTTCGTACTTATCGTTAAGCCTAATATTATATACACATTGAATTGTCGACGGATTTCCTAATTGCATGTATTTCCCGATCAAGGAGCACACGTTGGGTGTGATCGACTGACAGAGGATGCTCACTCCTGATCCCACCTCTGATTTGTTTTTGTTTTGTTTTTTGAGGTCCGTATTTGCTCTGTTCCAAATTTGAATTGTTTAATGGAGTTTAGAATTTCAATACGGTTTGTTATCTCCATAAATTTCTAAATAAAGGGAAACTGGTCGGAAAAAAAGTATGAGGTTTTTCTTTAGTTCTTTTGTATTTTGTAACAATTCTTGGGATAAAGTAAATTATAAGAATTTATATTTTAATATTTGCAATCAGGTGTTTCAATTTGGACCTCTCTGTTCCACTACAAAATGTGAATTGTCATGAGAGTTTGCCATCAAAAATTTATGTGAACTATAATATTAAATTAGACCTTTGAATATCAGTGAACAAATCATTTCTATTTTTTAAAACTCTGTCTCGACACAACAGTAATTATTGCTGAAAGATTATTACTAATAGAAAAACTCTTTGATGTTTTAACTCTATCTCAAACGTTTAAGTTAATGCATAAACAAAGGCATGCATGTAATTATGTTTCTATAAAAATTTAATCACAGTTAACAATGAACACAAAGCAATATATAAAAAGAGTAAGTACAAAATACACGAGACACGCACATTTGCTACATAGCTCACGTAACACATTTGCTAGCAAAGTACAGAAAGTTTAACTATATACCTATACTATAACTGATTGCTTTTAGAATTCTTTGATTAACCATGACTTTAGAAGGATTTTCAAGATTTATCCTACACATTTTTTTTATTTAATGGCCTTGTCCTTTTTCTGAGGTTCAAAATTAAACAATATTTAATTTACACTACATGGGATGCTTCCATATTAATTTCACTAATCATGTCTGTGCTTTTGTTGGGAGAAGAATTTCGATGATTTTTAGGTTGTTGATTGTATGAGAAACTGTATGTTTAAAAGAAAACTGTATACAGTTGTTTAAAATATTATTTTCTGTTAAGAATTTTCTACAACTTGATCATCTTATTTACGAGGGTTGTTAAAAAAGTTTATGGACAAGGTCTATTGTGAACGCGCTATTTCGATGAAACCGATAAAACACTCCAGATAAAAACTATAATTTTTTTCCGATAAATATACAAAAATCAAGTGTTTTCCGGTGATCTTTAAAAATATACAACTCTATAAAATTGATAAAACATGCTTCTTTTCCGCATATTTACATTGCAAAGACTTTTTATTGATACATGTATATTATTTTACCTGTCGCTAAAGTATTCATGAAATGTCACTTGGTGAAATTGGAGGATATATGACTGTTATACTGCATTTTATCTAAGAAATGAATTTAATTTTTGAAATTCATGAGGTTATGAACTACGACGCTTAACACCGGTGTAAAGACGAATAATGACCCCCATCAAATAATGACCGGGAGGTCAATTTTCAACGACAAAAAATGAAACCCCACCCGTAGAAAAAAAATCATTTTTTGTATAAAAAGAGTCCTAGGGTTCATTATTTTATATGTAAGTCCTATAAAAAATTGACCCCCATTGAAAACTGACCCCCTTTAAAGTGATACAAAATTTATAACAGGTGAAAGGGAAAAATATGCTGTATATTATAATTGTTCTTCCTTTGAATAATTCATCATTTAAACTACCAGTATAAAAGGGCAAATTGCAGAGAGAGAGAGAGAGAGAGAGAGAGAGAGAGAGAGAGAGGCATACCTTTTCCATAATTTTAAATGCATGAATAAACTTTACTAAGAAATAAAGTTTTTAATAATTTTTTCACAATATACACTCTTTGATATCTTTTTTACAGCGAAAATAATTTTAATATTTTCTGTAACCAGAAAAAATACAGAAAGTCGTATGAAATAATTAAGAGATTCACGTAGTCTTTCAATGCTAAAATTTTGTTTGAAAAGAGATTCTAATCTTTAATTGTCAAGTAAATAAAATTTCTTTTTAATATTCCTTCTTATAATGTTTGCTTAAAGAATGATATTTCACTTGTTTTTAGAAATCAAACCATGCAACAATCAGGTACAAATACTCTTTAATAGGAAAAATTAATTTTTTCTTCATTTCAACTTTTAGCTTGTATAAATTTGGCAAATCCTATTTGACAATGAAAGAGGAGGAAATTTTTATTTCCCCCAAAGAATATTACGTTAAATCAAAACAAAAAAATAAATGAAAAGGAAAACTATAAATAAAACTCTATACCTTTCAATAACACTTGTTTTTAGTCCCTCCTTATAGAAAATAAAGGTAGGGTGATTTTTTTTTGGTTGCTTTTGTTGATAATCGACTTCCTCCTAAATAAGTAAAGGGGTTGGGTGGGTATAACACTTTAAAATATGCTCTGTAAAGCTATGCGATAGTGTAAAATACACATTCTAATGCAAAAACTATACATGTAGATATAACCTTTTAATTTAGCACACAGTATTCATAACATTTCTTAATTCTTGTTTTACTCCACCCTTTTACTCAGTTCTGTACGGCGCCGCTGGAGGGCCAGGTAAAAAAATATTTTTATTTGCTCGGACAAATTAGAAATTCGTTCGGACGAATTAGATATTCGTTCGGACAAATTAGAAATTCGTTCGGACGAATTAGTTATTTGTTCGGACAAATTTTGATATTCGTTCGGACAAATTAGAAATCCGTTCGGACGAAATAGAAATTTGTTCGGACAAATTAGAAATTCGTTCGGACGAATTAGTTATTTGTTCGGACGAATTAGATATTCGTTCGGACAAATTAGTTATTTGTACGGACGAATTAGAAATTCGTTCGGACGAATAAGTTATTTGTTCGGACAAATTAGAGAAAATGTGAACAACCGTCAGGACACCTCGATTAATGTGCGATTTGCACCAAGACGTTTCATTTTATTTTGATTCTTTGCAAAATAACTTTAATGAACAACATTTTCAATAAATATTTTGAAGATTAGTCGTTTTAATGTTGATCTCTTTCTTATAATTTTTATGTACATATTCACTACCCTGCATTTATTAATCATGACATGTGAATGCATGATTTTTGAAATATATTTCTGATACATATGTCGCCGATTGGTGGCTGAAATATTGCCGATTCGGCGTAAAACATTCAATCAATCAATCTGGTACATATGCGGTGTATAAAATGAAAAAAAGGTCCTCATTGAGTTTTTAATTAAATATTCCTGTTTGTGAATTAAGAAATTTCACAAAAATGAACCTGTTCGTATTGATCTCAGGTTGTTCCTGTGACTCGCGAGCCGGTGAAATAAGATGTCAACCGGTCAATCTGGTATATTCCCTAGTACATTGATTTACATAATTATTGCCCCCTCCCCTTATTGGAGAGGTATACATGTAGTCGAACAAACTATCTAATTTCACTTTCAGCATTTCTTAATTTTGTTTATACGCTTTTACAGTTAGGTACCAGTTCGAAGGTTAGATAGGCCAATGACTCACTAGAAAGGGGAATTACATGTATGAAACTAACCCCTTTTATGAAGAAAGTAAATCGATCATGAATGAATGAATGTCAAAATATTTTCAAGTAACAACCACCCCCCCCCCTTCCTCTATTTAAAAACGATCAATTGTCTTAGTCATTGAGAAGCTTAACTTGCATTAAATTATGATGTGTTTTTAAATTTTACTGCCCTTTTTAGGAACGCGCATGTATTCATCTATTTTTTATCCTTTTCCCGCAAAAGGGACGTGTGTTTAATTTGGTCAATATTATACCTGCATGTTTTAATTCATGCGCTCTTCTGATATTTAAATATAAAAAAAATTTTATATAGATACTTAATAATAGTTTTTACCGATCTTAGAAGGAATCCATTGGAGATGGACTTATGAGATTCCCTCTTTTTGTTCCTTTATCACAAAATACTTAAATGTGGGAACAGCGGTATAGAAGCAAAACTACAAATGTCCTAGCTAGTAAGCCCCACTTTAAAAAAATTAAGACCCATCCAATGACAGGCTTCATATTTTGAGTCCGAAGTTTATTTAATACAGCCACGTAGCAGCGTTTTTGAAAGTGGGGGGCTGAAAAAAAATACTTACCTGAAAAGTTGACAAGCAAAAAAAAA
>PRKT01000132.1:160279-198328 GCA_003671525.1 Saccostrea glomerata | reverse complement strand
GCTTACTTTTTCAATGCCAATTTTTTCCCGTACCAATTGCCTGCAGTATGAATAAAACCTTAAGGAGTGGATCTCATCTTTTTAAAGAAGCTGTAATTGACCACTGGCACCCCAGTGTTACCAATTTAACACCACCAGCAAAAGTTGGTCTGGTAGAACCAGATGATGTTTATTTATGACAAATCTTATGAGTGCGTCAGGGATGGGACTGAAAAGATGTTTGATAAGAAGTAACTGACCCTTTGAATTTACTAGTGGGCTCTCAGATAATATACGAGGGTTGATCCAAAAGTAATGTCACTGTGTCCATATCTTTTATATTTGGCGTCACATTATCAAATATAATGCACCAAAAGATGCAGAAAAAAAAATCTTATCAAAATTGAAAATTTCATTTAATAATGTTTAATTGAATTTATTTTATAGACGTTTAAAACATTAAACATAGGGGGTGTCGCCGCGTCAAAACTAAACGTCACGTTTTAAAGTTTATATTGTTAGAATTAAAAAGACAAACACATTTAAAAAGGCATTTAAAAAAGCGTCTAATCACCCAATATATTAAAAAAGACAAAATTGACAATTTCGATCTAGTCTTTAGTTAAAAATAAAATGGCGACATTGTTTTTTATCATAAACATCGTTGTTTGTATCTGATGTATTGAAGAAAGGAAATGTCGAAATTGAATAAAACGCCGAACTGAGTTTTAATGCGTTTTTCCTTAAAAATTGGGAAATCGCCAGTAGAATCAGTTACGATGGTAAATCAGCCTCGCAGAGGAAATAATGTTAAAACGAGACTTGATTATAGATGATGTCAGAGATTTTGGGCGAGTCATGGGTAATTAAGTGATCAGCTGTGGACAGAAAGACCGAAAGATACGAGGTCGGGTGGAAACGTTCAATGACGTCGACGTTGTAAAAAAAGAGATTCGTGCCACGCGGTTTCAGTGATACATTGTATGAGAAACTTTTAAGTTTGTCTTGTGGTACTGTTCAAAGAAGTTTGATGAAGGACTAAATTACTGATAGAGTGTACAATTGGTGACAATAATTTTTAAAGAAAGTAAAATGTGTGAACGTGTTTTCGAATATCAATTTTTTAATGAAACGATGGGAAAGCGTTTTTAAAACTGTGTGACGGCGCATATCCGTCATATGACGTTATTGGGGTGCGGCGACTACCATAATTCTACTTTGTATATAATTCGATATTTTGAAAAGTATAAATCATTTCAATTTGAATTTTTCAGGACTGATTTGAAATAAATGCAGCTACCATCATGTATAATTTTGTTAATTTACGTCGACTAGAAGCAATTTTATCGAAGTTGTGACATTACTTTTGGATCAACCCTCGTACTTTCAGAATGGCAGACTTTAGGCCTATGATATATACCGGTATAGAACCATTTCAGAATATTTACAATCAACAATCAATAGCACATGTCTAGTTGCAACGTATGTATGTCATGGTCCAGAGAGCTATTTATGTATTAAAAAGGGATGAATCCTCCTGAATAGACAAATTGTATATCTGTCTTTACAAGATAATTTGTGCAAACATCTAATTTGTCCGAACAAATATCTAATCCGTCCGAACAAACAACTAATTTGTCCGAACAAATAACTAATTTGTCCGAACAAATATCTAATTTGTCCGAGCGAATATCTATTTCGTCCGAACAAATAACTAATTCGTCCGAACGAATTTCTAATTCGTCCGAACGAATTTCTAATTTGTCCGAACGAATATCTAATTCGTCCGAACGAACATCTAATTCGTCCGAACGAATATCTAATTCGTCCGAACGAATTTCTAATTTGTCCGAACAAATAAAATTTTTTTTTAACTGGCCCTCCAGCGGCGCCGTAGTTCTGAGTATATTTTTCAGAGAATTAAATATGAAAATCAGAACAAACATTTTCATTTTTGTAACGCCTTCTTTATACTGTATCCTAATATGAAAAGTTAATTGAAGACCATTTCTTTTTATGTCCCCGTAATCGAAGATTCGGGGGTATATAGTTTTATCGTGTCCGTCTGTATGTCTGTCTGTCTGTCTATCTGGCGGTCTGTTTGTCCGCAAAAACTTCAACCTTGACCATAACTTTTCATTTATGGGAGCTATGACTTTCATATTTAATCTGTGTATTCCTTGTGACAAGACCTTACTTTCGGTACCATCAAATTTGACCTTTTGAACTTTACATTGAAGTTTTTCCATTTTACACAAAAATGCCAAATTTTTACTTTGGCCATAACTTTTAAACGGTAGATACTAGGATTCCCATACTTCACATCTGTTTTTTTTTTGGCATGACCTTTCATTGGATACTAAAAACTTTTATCTTATGACCTAGACCTTCCAGATTTCCATACTTATGAAAAAAGCTTTAACCTTGGCCATAACATTTGAACGGTATGGGATAGGGTTTTTATACTTCACATATGTAATCCTTGTTACATTAAACCTTTCTTAAGAAACCATCAACTTTGACCCTTTGACCTTTGAGTTTGACCTATCTTTCAAAAACTTATCCTTAGCCATTACTTTTAAACAAGTGGTGCTAGGGCTTTCCTATTTTGCAATTGTATTTCCTGTGAAAAGACCCTACTTTGGGTACCAATATATTTAAATTGCATTTAAGAAAAGTTTAATCTTCGCTATGTTGTTATACAGGGGCATAGCTGTTTCACAAACACATCTTTTTATATATAGGAGGAGTTGCAGATAAGAGATGGATACCCCAAAGCGTAACAGACGGACGGACGGACGGACATCCCCATCACTATATACCCTCCCGCTTTTCAAGCGGAGAATATAATAATATATAATACTGCTGATATTTTTAGTCATTAAGATGATTTCCACCATCGAAAAACAATGTTTACCTAAAACTTTAGGCTCGATAAATCTTTTACTCCTTTAGATTCCGAATCATCGCATTGGCCTTAAAATATAGCTATAATTGTATTTATGTTATGAGATAAACATATCTTCAATTTATTCCCAATTAACTCAGGTGAGAATTTTGGCCAACATGCTTCTTAATCTAATTTTTTTTTTTTGCCCCCTCAAAATTTCAGCTTTAATTTAAAGGGAGTCATTTTTCTACGGGGGTCATTTTTCTTCACGTGGGTTGTGCAAATTTTTAGGGTGGTGACAATTTTTCTACGGGCAAAGGGGTAATTTTTCGACGTCGAATAATGACCGGGGGTCATTTTTCGCCGTAGAATATTGACCGGGGGCATTTTTTGCTGTCGAAAAATGACCCCAGGTCATTATTCGATGGGGGGCATTATTCGTCTTTACACCGGCATATTTCATGAAGCGCGTTAGCCTATGGATTTTTTCAGTGTTTCCCTACCTGATCGATTTTGTTTTAAGATCTTACTGATATTCGAAACAGCAAAAATGCATTGAAGAAGAAAAAATGACATGTCTTGATATATTAGATATTTAACTTTTTCAGTAGAAAAAAGACAAGAAAAGTCTATAGAAAGGAAAGATTTTTAGTATTGTGAAAATGCTTAACGGCTTTGAAATCTAGTTATCACATCATTTAACGTCAAGTGATTGCTCCGTGAATCCTTTGACCGCATAGTAAAAGTCGTTGTAAATCAAAACACTGGTAAATGAACCTGATTTTTTACATACTTATAAACAAAAGAATTAAATCAGACATAGGTCATACTTCACAGTACACAATAGATTTTCCGTAAATCAATGTGTCCGTGAACCTTTCTAATAACGCTCGTGTAGCTGCTATCATTTATTGCCTTACAGTCTCTCAAGAGTATATATACTTGCATGTACATATCGAAAAAGGCGCTTGCGCATTTTATAAGTAATCTAAAAAATCATGCATATCTGCATAATCATAAAATACTCTTTTCTTTTGGAAATGTTGGAGTAACCGTCCTCAATTCAGTAATTTTTTTACTAACCTTAATTAAGGTATACATCAAGTGCAGTTAAATCATTCAAGACAAAACATTACATGTAGTGGGCTCGTTGTGAGATTGACCGGTCGACAGGATGAAGGATATGGAGACAACGAACAGTATTCAATATTAAAGTCCATAAAACAAAACAAAGTAGGAGCAAAGCAAACACCGACCGCCAAAACATCAGAGTGAGATCAGGTGTCATGGAGGAGTGAGCATCCATTGCCGACCGGTTACATCCGTCGTGTGTTCTTTGTAATGATCGGGAAATAACGGAAAAATCCGACTTCAAATCAATATATAAATAATGGACTATCAATTGATATGAAAAAACGTCATTTAGCATTTGACTCAATGATAATATAAAATTGTATTTGCTGACAAGGTCATTGTATCGACCATAGAACTTTCGAAATGATAACTTTAAACAAGACTGCTGATATTCTTGTTTCATCAACTTGTTCGTCAATAATTTACCTCGTTTTAGACAATGTTCACATGTAGAGCTTGCTCTTGCGTATCGAGTCAACTGAGAGATATAAGCCCCGTATGCAGATGATGAAGGTATATTGGTGCATTAAAAAGTCATCACGTTTATCATTTATTTTTCAAGTAAAATATCCAAGTATGAAATACATGTGTCAGGCTCTGTGGTATCTTTTATCTCAAGCTCTCACGGTTTATCGTATCGACATAAGACATAAGAATGGAAATTACCATTGTTTATTGACAATGCGTCGTCGAAATGTCGAGGCCACAGCAAGACTAGTGTTTTCTTCTTTTCACGCACAAGATTTTGCACAAATTCTGCTTCATGTGAATACAAAAATAGGTCTGCTAATAACGGGGCGCAATTGGTACCCATGTACCATTCACATTCTACACCGAATTAATGAGATTCATCACAGTTCTTTATCTTTTACATTTAATTCATTTGAGATTCATCGTTAACTGAAAGAATCATTGACTTACCGCACTTTGGGGTCTTTTCTGAGTCGTCCTTTTTAGACTTTTTGTTTCCCATCTACTTACTAGTAACTTCTTTATATGTCACGAAATTGTTTTTAAGAATGGTTCCAATACAATTAAAATTATTTGATCTGCATTTGATTGAATATTCCCTTTTCATGGTGTTTACAAGTAATCCGATCAAGGAATGTAATTTTAATTAGATTAATCAATTTTCAATTTTATACCCCCTTGTATAATGATTTTTTGGATTATGTGGAGGTAGTTTAAAGGAATTTCATAAGTATCATTAATTTCAGAATATGCTGACTCTATGGAAGGAGAGCTATGTATTCATTTCGGTGAGGAATCCAGTTACTATTGTTTTCATGCAGCATGTCGCCTTCACCTTTATTTTAGATATATGACCAAGATAATTCTATCAATACATTTTATAATAAATTTTTAATTACATGTACAAATGTATTTGATTAACGAATTTATCACCTGCATGCTGCCCATTTCGACAGAAGTGCCTGTTTGTCCTAGTTTAAGTCCAATGTCGGTGTTGAATCTTTTTTGCATTAAAATGTTTGATTCTAAAAGTGGTAATCCAACTTATACTCATAATTCCCTTTCTAAGGAAGATTTTTCAAATCATATGTCGGTTTTGAATATTATTAATATTTTTAATATCCCAAATAACCAAAATGAATTTGATTCACATTATCTATATTGGTTTCCAATAGTTCATAAAAATCTTTACAAACAATGATACACAGCGGGTTCAAGTAAATGTTCAACCAAGCCCCTTTCTTTACTCCTCACTGAGATATTAACAGTAGTGAAGGAGAAACTTTAAGAATACTGTGCAACAATATATACGAGAAGTTGTATAATTCAGATACTAACAAATTCCAAGGAACTTCTGGAAAATTTGAAATCACAAGATTTTACCAAAATCAACAGTTTAAGAACTTATGACTTTTCAACTTCATACACAACTATTCCCCACGATAAATTAAAGTCCAGGCCTTTTGATATCATTGACAGTTGCTTTTTCAGTAAAAATGGAACTCGTAAATTTACTTACCCTTTCATTTGTCATTTGCATCAAAAACATTCAGATTGTACACATAAGTACTTTGAAAATGCAATCAAAAAGATGCTTGAGTTTCTGATAAAAAATATCTTTGTGTTTTCGGAGACCAGGTCTTCCAACAGTCTGTTGGAATTCCCATGGGTACCGATTGCGCTCCTGTATAAGCATGCCTATTTTTGTATTCATATGAAGCAGAATTTGTGCAAAATCTTATGCGTGAAAAGAAGAAAACACTTACTGTGGTCTTCAAATCGACATTTAAATACATCGACGACGTATTGTCAATACACAATGGTTATTTCCATTCTTGTGTCGATATGATTTTATCCCGGTGAGCTTGAGATATAAGATAAAACAGAATCTGACACAACTGTTCCATATTTGGATATTTTACTTGAAAAAGACGTTAATTGTAATCTTACAACCAAACTGTATGATAAAAGTGATGACTTTAACTTTTCAATTGTCAACTTCCCTTACTTATATGCAGCAATATACCTTCATCGCCTGCATTTGGAGTTTATATCTCTCAGTTTCGATACGCAAGAACATGCACTACGTATGAAAAATTTCTAAAACAAAGTAAGTTATTGATTGAGAAGTTGGCAAAACAAGATTATCAACAGTCTCGTTTAATAGTTAAAGTCATCATTTCGTAAGTTTTATGGTCGATACAATGACCCTGTCAGCAAATACAATTTATCATTGAGTCAAATGCTGACCGACGTTTTCCATACTTATTGTTAGTCCATTATTTACACACTGAATTGACGACGGATTTTCCAGGAGCACCCGATTGGTGTGACACGTCGACAGGGAATGCTCACTCCTCCATGGCACCTGATCCCATCTCTGATGTCTTAGAGGTCTGTGTTTGCTCTGCTCCTATTTTGTATTGTTTATTGGACTTCTGAGTTTGAATACTATTCGTTTTCTCCAAATATGTATTTCATTGTAATAATTGCACTAAACACAAAGATATGATAAACTTACAACTTTTTATCTTTAGAATCATTTAGTTTTGATCTAGACATGTCATTTTTATCGATTGGAAAAATTTTACCACAGTTAAATTACAAAATACATGAGCATAAAAACAACCGGAAGCGAATCTCCTCAATAATTAAATATCACTAAAATATACCGTTTCAATTTTACTTAGAATTTTTTTTTTTGTTTATTTGAAGTCCATATACTCAATTAAATTGGCAAAAATACTCCAACTCGTATGCTCAAATAAGAGAATGTTTTTCCTCACAGTTCTCAAAAATGTTCTACATATTTACTATTACGGAAGAAATATAGTTGATATGATTGAATAAATATATGAATATTTCATACTGTTAATTAGTATTACATTTATGAACTTGTCTTGGATGTGGACCTTTATTTCAGTAATCAATGCCAATAATCAATGCCAATCCAGAATTTAAGTAAATGCAGGTTTAGTGTATCAGTTATGCGGTCTACGGGGAATGCTACTATTCCTACTAGGCACTCCTCTAGAATTTCTGGGGATCTGTGTTTATGCCCTATTCACAGAATTGTATTTCTAAATAGTGTTTATTAGATCTAGTCTGTTCGTTATTTTTATCTTTTTCATTGACAATATGATAAAATGTTAACTCTGCATTAAATGACACCCGGGAAATGAAAAAAAATATCAATACCACAGTGAATATTTCAGTAGTTTTAAACTAGATTCCACGAAACAGTAAGCAAATATACTTAAAGAATTATTTTTTTCATAATAAACAAAGAAGTGTACAATATGAATATGGATTGAACAGTAGGTCAAGGGCCTATATTAGTTCTCTCCATTTGAAATAAGCTAATACATGTATACCGGTAAATATTGGAAATTAAGAATATACAATGTATTTCATATTCAAAACTCAATTTATTTTAAGACTTACTTCAAAAAAAATCTTGCAGTGTTGAAATGTAGAAAGGTTCGTATAGATGTATTTACATCATATTGTATTATTGTTATCGTTTAGGTATTTTCTCATGTTTATATGTTGACAAAGATTTTTTTTAAAAAAATCATAATTAACTTTTTGAAATGCTTGCATTAGTATAAATATAAACTGTTCAGTCTGGTTTTTTTTTTTTTAATATTTACATGTGCATATATAATACTGGAAATATATTTCCCTTTGATATAATGAAGGACAATTTTTTTTTCTTCCTGCAGAAAATATTACATGAATTGATTGTAGAAAAAATGAATACCGATATAAAAAGATATCCTTTATTTTAATTAAAGGATTTTGTCTGTCCTGGCGGATTCTTTTGGCGATCTAAAGGTGTTTGTATGAACAGTAAGTACTTTAACTCATTTCTATGACTTTGTTTGTTTGTTGTTGTTGTTTTAATTGATAAAATTTGGTGCTATGAAAATGAAATACCTGTATCATTAGATTAAATCGTCAGCCTATTTTCTAAATTTGTTTATTCCTTTACTATTGTATTTTAACAATGGTTAATCAAGTAAAGAGAAAGAAGACAGTACGGTTTGAGCTTTATTGTGCCCTAAAAATTTAATGCTTTTAAAAAGTCATGAAATTGGCTTTAACAATAGTTGGGTAGATGGATATAATAAATCATTTAGGAATATGGCAGGAGGAAGGGCCTCTCTTGAAATATGACGTCATTGATTTGGTACATTTTTAAGTTTAATGCAGAAAAGCTTCAAATTGACTCGTTTTTCTGTTAATTTTCCTTTAGAAAATAGTGTCTGCCACCGTCGCCCGCTTTACTTTTTGGATATATTGTGCAAACTGCTATAAAAAATCACATATCTCAAAATCTTTCCGGGCGACGGTGGCAGAGTATGTTTTCTGAAAGAAAATTCCACTGAAAATTGATGTCTTCTGCAACTTTTTAAGAAAATACGGGAAAATGCACAAGTTAATGACGTCACAATTAGCATTTAGGAGGTCATATGAGAAAAACCATTTGTGTATTCTTACTGCACATAATGCCTATGATTCAGAAAAAATGAATTTTAATTACTTATATCACGTTCATACTTTAGAAAAATATAGGGCTTAATTTGTATTGAAACTGTACCTTCTTCTTTAATATCACAAAAGTTTTATACAGATATATTTACACGTTTATTTCTTGATTCCTATTTAATTCTACCAGCGCTTAACAACTGTTGCTTTATGATAAGTGAGAGATCATTGTCAAATGAGATAAAGAAACTCATTGTCAATATCCGTGAGATTTATCTCATTTGAACAAAAATTGTCGGAGCAAAAATCCCAATGGGAGAAAATGTCCCATCTGACACTTTTTCTCCCAAGAAAGAAAGATGCGGGAGAGTTGTTAGGACTTTTAAAAATCCCACCATGCATTCTCCAATGTAATTCTGACTTTTAGAACTTCATATCCTAAAGAATAAACATGTTTTTTAGTTCAACATGACAACTTATGATATGTAATATTTAAATTCTATGTTATCCTTAAACTTTCAGTAAGGCGTGGCATTCTCCACGTTCGTTATTAGCATCTAAAATTTTCACACCCTTTCATTCACAGTTGAAATATACATGAGATAGAAATTCGAGAGAATGTCAACAAGTGTAGCAATGATCCAATGACAAAGTTTTGTACGGCAAAGAGGTGGGGCTTAAGTCGTCTCATCGTTGTTAACAACAATTTAAAGTTGCTATTGTTTTTTATTTCTTAACCAATGAGAATCTATTCGCCATTTGTGAGACGTTAATTATGTAGTTTCTAGAATGCCACGCCTTAAAGAAAGTCCAAGGATGACAGAGAATTGTTCTTATTCCTAATTTATGGTTTATCGCCTGAGGTTTGTGTTATTCAAATGTATGAATGGACCAAAAGAAAATAATAGTAGTAAATGAATCGAAATTATCTTATCATTTGTATGAGAAATAAGTTCATGTCTTATAAGAAACAAGATTTTGTTTTGTTTCAAGAGACAAATAGAGCAGAATTGCCAGCAAAATCAGATGCCACTGAGAATTCTTTTGAAGAGAATTAACACTCATTCCAACCATATCAATATATAGTCTCAGGATATAAATAATGTTTATTTTCCTCATAACTGGATATCTTGCTTTGTTTTAGATAATCTCGCCTTACACAAACCTGTGTTTATGAGTTCTGTATATGACGATCCTGTGTACGCTTACCAGCGCCTTGGCAACGGTAGTCTCGCAGTAAATGGAGAAGTGCGGCCTGACGACACAGAGTGCTCATGTACTCACCTTGAAACAAAACCCTGGCTCACAATTGATATTTTGGATTTATTCTTTGTCAGACGGGTGGTTTTTGTAAACAGAAAAACGTCAGGTATTTTTCTTTTTAAAAAGTAACTGTCTGGAAATAATATACATTTATTGACGGAGTTCGTGGGCAACATGCGTTTTATCGGACCCAAGGACCAAACGGCCGAGGGCAGGCAGTTTGGTTCTAGGATGCAAAACGCAGTTTGCCCGAGAACATTGTCAATTAATGTTTTGTTTTACCTTTTATTTAATAGTTTTTTTTAATACATACATGCACGTGTATTTTGTACTGTCTTCCATGATGTAACCTCAAGTTCGTCACTGTTGAACACCAACGAAAGAAAACGAGATTAAGCTCAGCCCATTCTGTGACGTAAGCGGTCCAAAATTTCATCGAGCGGTCCAACATCTCACTCAGCGGTCAAATATATATTTTTTATGCCCACTCAGCAAAACATTAGAAATCTTGGACCTTTTTCTTCGTACAGATTTGTATAACTATAAATTTTAAAGGTATTACAATGTATTTTGTAAGTCAATATAGGGAATCATCTTAATCCACGCGGGTACCAAGTATCCGTCCAGGGTACCTGTATTTTATGCCGTTTTACAGAATTGTAATGTTTATGAATTAATAAATATCTTCCATTGTCCATTATCTTCACCTTTCTTATTTAAAATAAACATAATTATTCTCTACACAGGTGCTTGTGTACAGGATCCCAATTTCGAATATACATCTCGTGTCTAAAGATATTTTTATTAATCTTTTTTCATAGATTTATTGGATTTATATTCGGAAGGGGGTTCCTGTCCGCAAGCATTGTATTCTATTTACTTTTAGAATGGCGGTTGCATGATTTAAACGTGACGGTGGGAACAGACAACGTTACCTTCCCGTGTTTTTGTGGATTCTTCCAAGGTCCTGGAATGTCTCATCAGGAGATAAATATGACGTGTGCAGAAAACTGTAGAGGGCGCTACGTACGTCTTCAGATTACCTCCTCTGCTCCGGAGCATTTACAGTTATGTGAAGTGGAGGTCTACAGTGATTGTAATGTGAAGACTCACCCTTAACAAAACAATGTTTAAGTAAACTTATTTTTACCACAGTATTTCAAAGTGTGACCTTGACCCTGTGTAGGTAACCAGGGGTCAAAGCAACTCTTACACTTTATATATTTTAATGTGCAAAGTTTGAACCTATCACTTCCTTTCATTACCAACCGACGTAATGGACCAGACAAGGCTCTTGGTCTGTTCAAAGACATAAGCCATACGATCCCTTTATGTCAAGTATATATGTAATGCATTCTCTTTGTTTGTTACCAAAAAACTTAAGTTATTATTATAGACATTTAAAACACAAGAAATCTTTTTTTTTTGACAAGAAAGAAAACAAAAAAATCGCTTGTTTTGATATTTCTTTATATATCCAAAAATGGAAATAGGCGGTAATCCTGGATGTTTACACCAAATCATCGTCACCCAATCACACTAGATACAGCACCATCGTCTAAGAGACTAAGTAAAGGAAATGTAAATAAAATCATAGCAGAGGAAAAATAAAATCCGGTGTAAAGACGAATGATGACCCCCATCGAATAATGACCGGGGGGTCATTTTTCAACGACAAAAAAATGACCTCCTACCCGTAGAAAAAAAATCATTTTTTGTAGAAAAAGAGTCCTAGGGGTCATTGTAAAATGACCCCCTTTAAAGTGATACAAAATTTATAACAGGTGAAAGGGAAAAATATGCTGTGTATTATAATTGTTCTTCCTTCGAGTAATTCATGCATTTGTTCGAATAGATTTGATCTTTGTTCTTCTTAGCACGTAGGGGTAATAAAGTTCCTCATTTCTCTCTGTCGAAACATTGACAATTCAGTTTTAAGCAATTAACAATCAATCAATTAATCATTTCTCTGATAAAGGAGCAAACCTAGAAAATCAAAGATGGTACATGTAAATGGATCAAACGCACGCTGGAGATGAAATTTATGAATATAATTTTTTTTTCTTTACTGACTCCATTGATACGTTGTTTCAGAAAAAAAATTGTTGGGAAAAGGTAGAAATTTGTAGCAGACGAATTAATATCGGTACGTACAAATAAGTAATTTGTTCGAAAACATTAAAAACATTACGTTAAATAAAAAAAGAAAAGCAAAAATAAAAATAAAACTCTATACCTTTCAGTAATACTGAAAGAGGCTCTAGATAAAATATTGAAATGAAGTTAAGCCTTCACACAAGTACTATCATATCATAATTTACTTCGCCATGATTAAAGCATATACTTTAAATGTTGGTGGGGGTATACTTTAAATTAATGTGGCAAAGTAACAATTGAAAATTAGTAGAATAGTAGATCATTTTAATCATTTTTTTGGTCCCTCCTTATAGAAAAATAAAGGTAGAGTAGTTTTTTTGTTGCTTTTGTTGATAATCGACACCCCCTAAAATATGTAAGGGGTCGGGGTGGGTATACCACCTCAAAATATATTCTGTAAAGCTATGGGCTAGTGTAAAATACATACTCCAAGCTATACATGTAGATATAACCTTTTACATTTTATATTACATTTCTTCATTCTTGTTTTACTCCACCCTTTTACTCAGTTCTGAGTATATTTTTCACTGAATTTAAGGTAGGATTCTTCTCTGGTTTCTGACTAGATGAAACATTCAAAGTATATTTGCTTATATGTCTTATATGTTGAGATGTAAGGAATTTAAAAGACCATATTTTTCTTTCCTTATCACAATTGTACAACTTTAAATAGAAATGGTAAACTGGGTTTGAAAACTAGCAGGGACTATATTTTTGGCGGATTCAAATGTAAGTTAGATTAATAATGAGGGACTAAACTTTCAAAATATATCAAATAAGTATGATTTTTAAACAAACTAGAACTTTATTAGCTTTTAAACGCTTCCTATCAAAGTGCAGATTTGAGCAAAAAATCCATAAAAAGTATTTTTTTCTCTCTTAGTAAACGATGTTTTTCTATCATTTTGTACATTTATAAGACTACTTTATTATATGTAAAAATAAGAAAAAGTTAAATATAGGAAGCATATGAAAATAACTAATATATCCTAAACAAGAGGCCCATGGGCCACATCGCTCACCTGAGTAACTTGGGTGATGCAGATCTTTACCAGATTCCCCCTCTTGCTATACCTATCATGCCCAACAACCCCCTTCCCTTTTTTATTTTAAAACTTTAGAATCTACACTACCCGAGGATGCTTCCACATAAGTTTCAGCTTTCCTGGCCCAGTGGTTCTTGAGAAGAAGATTTTTTAAAGATTTGTTTTATATATTTCTATGTAAAACTTGGATTCCCTATTGTGGCCCTGCCCCACCCCCAGGGGTCATGATTTAAACAATTTAATATCTACACTACCCAAGAATGCTTCCACATAAGTTTCAGCTTTCCTGGCCCAGTGGTTCTTGAGAAGAAGATTTTTAAAGATTTGTTCTATATATTTCTATGTAAAACTTGGATTCCCTATTGTGGCCCCGCCCTACCCCCGGGGGTCATGATTTTAACAATTTAATATCTACACTACCCAAGGATGCTTCCACATAAGTTTCAGCTTTCCTGGCCCAGTGGTTCTTGAGAAGAAGATTTTTAAAGATTTGTTCTATATATTTCTATGTAAAACTTGGATTCCCTATTGTGGCCCCGCCCTACCCCCGGGGGTCATGATTTTAACAATTTAATATCTACACTACCCAAGGATGCTTCCACATAAGTTTCAGCTTTCCTGGCCCAGTGGTTCTTGAGAAGAAGATTTTTAAAGATTTGTTCTATATATTTCTATGTAAAACTTGGATTCCCTATTGTGGCCCCGCCCTACCCCCGGGGGTCATGATTTTAACAATTTAATATCTACACTACCCAAGGATGCTTCCACATAAGTTTCAGCTTTCCTGGCCCAGTGGTTCTTGAGAAGAAGATTTTTAAAGATTTGTTCTATATACATGTATTTCTATGTAAAACTTGGATTCCCTATTGTGGCCCCGCCCCACCCCAGGGGTCATGATTTTAACAATTTAATATCTACACTACCCAAGGATGCTTCCACATAAGTTTCAGCTTTCCTGGCCCAGTGGTTCTTGAGAAGAAGATTTTTAAAGATTTGTTCTATATATTTCTATGTAAAACTTGGATTCCCTATTGTGGCCCCGCCCTAACCCCGGGGGTCATGATTTTAACAATTTAATATCTACACTACCCAAGGATGCTTCCACATAAAATTCAGCTTTCCTGGCCCAGTGGTTCTTGAGAAGAAGATTTTTTAGTTACCCCACCCTATTTTTGTCTTTTCTTGATTATCTCCCCTTGTAAGGAGACTTGGCCCTTCATTTTAACAATTTAAACTCCCCTTTACCCAAGGATGCTTTGTACCAAGTTTGGTTAAAATTGGCCCATTGGTTCTTGAGAAGAAGTCGAAAATGTGAAAAGTTTACAGACGGACGGACGGACGGACAGACGGACAGACAGACGGACGGACGACGGACAAAATGTGATCAGAAAAGCTCACTTGAGCCTTCGGCTCAGGTGAGCTAAAAAAATTAAGAAAAACAGAGAAATTCGGATTAGCCAATATCCAGTTAAGTTAAATTGTTTATGTATTTGGTAATATCATGCTATAGACCCGATAAAGTAATATGTTTTTATGCTAAAAGAACAATCATTAAACTTTTGAAATAGAATAGGTATCACATGATTGGCAACAGTTATTTTTTATTCTCAATGTCAAGGAAAAAGATAATGACCTTGACCTGACCTTGCCTCTAATATAAAACGATCAAATTTAATTTCACTGATACTCTCACTTACTGATATTGTCTTCTTGATTCTGTTAAAATTTCATTAATTTTTGAATATTAGAAATATGAGAAGAATCCTTCCTTAATATGAAAATCAGAACAAACATTTTCATTTTTGTAACGTCTTCTTTATACTGTATCACAATATGAAAAGTTAATTGAAGATCATTTCTTTTTATGTTCCCGTACGTGTAATCGAAGATTCGGGGGAGGGGAATAATTTTATCGTGTCCGTCTGTATGTCTGTCTGTCTATCTATCTGGCGGTCTGTTTGTCCGCAAAAAACTTTAACCTTGACCATAACTTTTCATTTATTGTAGCTATGACTTTCATATTTTATATGTGTATTCCTTGTGACAAGACCTTCTTTGGGTACCACCAAATTTGACCTTTTGACCTTTACCTTGGAGTTTGTCCCATTTTACACAAATATGCCAACTTTTTACTTTGGCCATAACTTTTAAACGGTAGATACTAGTACTCTCATACTTCACATATGTATTTTTTTTTTTGGCATGACCTTTCATTGGATACTAAAAACTTTTACCTTTTGATCTTGACCTTGGAGATTTCCGTACTAATGAAAAAAAACTTTTTTAACCTTGGCCATAACTTTTGAACGGTAAAGGCTAGGGTTTTCATACTTAACATATGTAATCCTTGTTACATTTAACCTTTCTTAAGAAACCATCAACTTTGACCCTTTGACCTTTGAGTTTGACCTACCTTTCAAAAACTTATCCTTAACCATTACTTTTGAACAAGTGGTGCTAGGGCTTTCCTATTTTGCAACTGTATTTCTTGTGAGAAGACCCTACTTTGGGTACCAATATAATTAAATTGCATATAATTTAAGAACATTTTAATCGTCGCTATGTTGCCATACAGGGACATAGCAGTTTCACAAATGAAACACATCTTTTTATATATAAGAGGAGTTGCGTATAAGAGATGGATACCCCAAAGCGTTCTTTTCAAGCGGAGGATATAATAATGTATAATACTGCTGTTTTTTTTCTGTCAGTACGATGATTTCCACCATCGAAAAACAATGTTTACCTTACCCTTTAGGCTAGATAAATCTTTTACTCCTTTAGATTCTGAATCATCGCATTGACCTTAAAATATAGCTATAATTGTATAATGTTATGAGATCAACATATCATCATTTTGGCCAATATGCTTCTTTATCTAATTTTCTTTTTGCCCCCTAAAAAATTCAGCCTTAATCCACAGGGAGTCATTTTTCTACGGGGGTCATTTTTCTTCATGTGGGTTCTGCAAATTTTTAGGGTGGTGACACTTTTTCTACGGGCAAAAGAGTCATTTTTCGACGTCGAATAATAACCGGGGGTCATTTTTCGCCGTAGAATATTGACCGGGGGTCATTTTTCGCTGTCGAAAAATGACCCCCGGTCATTATTCGATGGGGGTCATTATTCGTCTTTACACCGGAACTAAAATAATACCAGGTTTTGTTTTTTGTTTTTTTTATATAAAAACTTCAGATCATGCAGTGTGATACTAGTTACGGTATCATATTTTTATGAAAACTAAATGAAGTTAAAATAACTAACAAAGGTAAAAGTTTATTGTTTAAAGGCTTCTTAAACATTGGTTAAGTATAAAACATTTAATATTAAGGTTTATGCCTTCTCCTAGTGCTCTAGTGTAAAACATCTGACGTTTTGTAGGCTTTTTTCACGATTTTGGTATTTTCTGGGCCGGGAAAGTAGCACATAAAATATTAAACTTTTATTTTAAACAACTAACTAACAAACAAAAACGTCAGATATTCGGACTATTAGTGTTCTTGTTTTGCAGAAGAAATAGTCAAATATTTAAAAAAAATTATGAAATGCCATATTTCATATGATATATGTACATCACTCCATAAAAAAGCTGGGTAATTAAATTTTAGCTTCAACCTTTAATTAAGAATTACTTTGCAATCATCGTTAACTACTCAAATAACTGTCAAAAAGTTATAAAAAAAAACAGTACATGTCCAATACCTTTGGCATTTTGAAAAGGAATAAATCAGGTACTCCAAATAATTCTATATACTTACGACGATTCGCAGATGAATCTATGTCTGGCGGTACAGGGAAGATCGTTCCAGTGGTAGTCCATGGCTCCTTGGAGCTCTATACAGTCCTCCCCGCTATTGCCATAGTCGTCCGGTTGACCTGGATTCCAGTCTGCAAAGGTCACGGGGTTACCACTTTTGGCCCACGTGAAGGTTCCCTCAATTTCCATGTCATTACCCCCAAGCCAGTAAGACACTTCATTTTGATTCTTAGAATGGGAATCTGTGAATACCGATACATTTACTTATTCAAATGTTTACAACAATCAAAAACGACTAAATATTATACTAATGCACGTTGTAAAAGGTTCTGAGGAAAATACATGCACATCAAGTTGAAGATTATAAAGTTCGTACCATGACCATGGATGATCTTCAGTTCGCCTTCTAGAAATGCATTCTCTGTGGCGCTTCCTATTTCCACAAGATTTGAGTTCATACTCATGCAATATGACTATAACAGATATATTTATTGTTTTTATTTATTTGAATTCGTCATTGTTATGAATTGTTATGAATTATTTGACTTTAACAAACAATAAAATATCCTACCACGGCTTCCGCCCAAGTCGCTGCTTCACTTGCGAATAAATAACAGCTGCCTTGAAACTTCGTCCACCCATCTCGACAGTCGCCCCGCACTGAAAAAGAATGTCTCAAAAATAGAAGGGTGTCATGGAAGGACTTTATGCACAGTAACGAATTCAAAAATAAGCAAGCAAGTGGGAATTAAGATATCTTTAACATATGGAAATCCAAAGTAAAGCTGTTTCTCTAAGACTAAATACATTTTCTATACATCAAGGAGTTTTACTACTTTACACACCTTATCCAATATCACAAGCATGTCCTGAGAAAATATGTCTTATCTCTCACCTCAATCTTCCTCAAGTTAATCTAGCTCTGATAATTAGGATTTTGGGAGACTCTTAATATACTACGGAAAGGAGACATTGCTTACATAGTATTTTAACTCTTTTTCAAAAATTTAATGAAAAATATAAACTTACCAGGGTATATGAAATGTACACACACAAAAAGCAATACAAATGATAGATACGAGACCAGGCAGGTCATTTTTCTGAAGTTTTACTAGTACTGATAAGATGAAATAGTCATTAGTTAAGTGCATTCTGATAAGGTCCAAAAGTCAAAAACAATAACATACATTTGCACTGTATGATTGAGAAATTCTCTCTCTCTCTCTCTCTCTCTCTCTCATTATATTATTTGTTGTTGCTTTTTAATATATGAAAACGTATATACTTTGTATTTCTAAATAAAAATATGAGAAGAGCGGTTCATTCTTTACTAGTGCTCTGTTTAAAACATGTTTCATCATCCCAAAGAATTAGAGATGGCTGATGATTGCTACAGATTATATAAATCATACAATTTTACATAAAAAACTTAAGAGGAGGAGATTTACTGCTCGGGGTACCACGGAAAGTTATACTGGAGAACTTGTAATTTGTCAGAAACTGCAACCAATCCTTCAGTGTTTCACAAAAAAAATTTGTTCAAATCCAAGAAAAATTTCGTGGACATTTCAGGATGATGTATACACTACACATCTATCAAGGACGTAGGTTAGACCTGAGAACAAATCGAATTTCATAATCTTTTGGTTGAAGACTAACGCCGGGCACCATTTCTCGCGGTAAGAGATCCTCCAAAGACTTTCCTTCGGGTTCCAAAATCCTTGTTTGTTGCATCATAGTCGCCAGAAATAAAAATATGCGTGATCTTGCAAAAACTTCGCCGATACAACTTCTCTTGCCAAATCCAAAAGCGATGACTCTAAAATAATATACATCTTTAATTGATGTTAAGGAAATGCCAAAGTACATATTCAATTGTACAATTTGCTGAGTCATAGAAAATCGACCATGATACCTTTTTCTGATGGGGTCAATGGAGGGTAGCAATAAGCCCTCGGGGTCCAGAAAACGTTCTGGTTTGAATTTGAATGGTTCATCCCACTCTTTTTCACTATGGTGAATTGTCCAAAGGTTTGGTACAATCTGTATGGAACAGACGATACTTCGAGCTCATATATGGATAAGATACAAAAACAACTTCGTGCATATCATACAGGAAAAAAACCTTTTACATGTAATATACCCTTTATCTGTTGGAAGCAAAATTAAATTATCAAAACTAGCTCAAATATAGCTTATTAAACTTTAACTTACGACTGTGTTCTTGTCAATACTGTAACCCCCTATGGTGGTCGCCTGTGACGTAGCATGTAGTAAGGACAGTGGAATATGGGAAATATAACGAAGTGTTTCTATGACAACGGCCTCGGTTAGGTGACATTTCTCTCTGTCGGCGAGACGAGGTTCTCTATCAGGACCGATCACTCTGTCTATCTCTTGTTGTAAAGCCTTCTGGAGGTCAGGTCTCTTCGCTAGAAGTTGAATCATGGACAAAATAGTCCCTCTTGTTGTCAGAAAACCTAAAAGTAAAACAACAAAGAACTTGATTTATCTGATGATTATAATGATAATAGTGGATGATATACAGTGAATAAATCGAAATGAAATAATATGTTTTGGATCTAGGTGCTACTTTTCTTCTTTGTTACTATATTTACCAGCAACTACAAGATTCATGAGAAGATTCGATAAATTGTCTTTTGTAAACCACTGATTCCCTTGCTCGTCTCTTTGATTCATGACGTCAACAGCTGTGTGATAAATTCCCTTTTCCGTTGTATCTGTTTTCTGTAAAAGATTTTTCCAAAGTTAATTAAGTTTTTTGTGATATTTGTCATCATATGAATTAACTCTTAAACTGACATGGACACAGATTCGGCTGAAAATATTCAAATCTATTTTTCCAAAATTTAACAAAGGTTTTTCTAATGATCATCGAAAATTTCAATTTCAGTTGTCGAGATACAAAACAGATTTAGAGCTCCAAACCTTTATTATGTAAACAGGGTCCGTGTTATTTAGTATGTTTTTGTCTACATAGGTTAATATACTAATTATGTGTTCGTTCAAATCAGATAATTTCAATAAAGGAGTTAATTCTAAATATGATTAGACAGTTTCTAGTGATTTGCTGAATTTCATTTTGTTATAAGTATTATATTTTCTTTTATATGTAAACACAAACAAGGCACGAGCCTTGTGTACCTTATGAAGAACTTTAAGTTCATGCAGTATCTTGTTTGTTAATCATCAAATGATGTTTAGATTTTTGCTGATCATTAGATGATGCCTTAGTTAGGAATTGTAAACATAAAAATTGGTTTTAAAAATTCTGCTGAAACTGTGTTCATGTCCCTTTAATATTATTTTTTTTACAATGATAGGTACAAAAAAGATAAGATGTTATAGATATATTACCGACAATAATTCCATGAGGTCCAGCATACGTTGTTTTGTCTTTTGAATCTCTTTGAACATCAATGACGTTTTCAGAGGAAGAAAACGCAGAAATGGGAAGAGACTGTACACAACATCAACTCCTGGGTTAGCTGTGGCGTTAATTAGAAAGTCAAGTTGTCTTAACACCTTTTGTAGTTCTCCATTTTTTCCAGAACTTTGTCCAATGATCTATTTCAGATGTAAAGACTACATATATCAGGAGTTAATTAAAGCATTATGATTACTTATTTTCATTATTTTTACTTACCAGGACTTCTAATGTATATAGTATGAACTCTTCTACCATTTCAGATGGATCGACATTTTTGTTATCCAAGTGTCGAATTTCCTCCGAAACAGTTCGGAGCTTTTTCTTGATCTGATATTCAATGCAGGATAATCCGTTTCCATAAGATCTGATCAGCTGAAAGGCCAGCTTTCTACGTTTGGTCCACGCTGAATCGGGTGATGCAAATCCAATATCTGAATAATTATCAAGAATATATTCCCCGACGAAGGTTTGTGGGCGTGCAGAAGTGATGCTTGCATTTGGTTCTTTGCTAAAAGCCTCCCTCAGAATATCAGAGGAATTCAGACTTACAAATTTCTTGCCGAACACCTCAAATTGAAAAATATTCCCATACTTTGCACTCCACTCAAAGAGTTTAAAATGTAAGGTTGACAGATCAAACTCATAAAGTACACCAACGGCAGGCCAGCCTTTGGGACCTGGTAAAACTTTTCTCGACGAACGGATGGTCCATTGCACGGTACAGTACACGGAAAGACATATCAGACTCCCGAATAATACAAACTCCAACATATTAAATGTCCAACTACTTAAAATGTATCAACTATTTATGTAGAGGAATGGTCAGTGTTGGGTTGACACTGTTTTTTCATGGGCAATCTGATTCACCTTTCAGGTGAAGGACAAGAGTGGACGACGTATTTACATAGTAAGGTAAGTACATATTGATAAAGTTCAATTTACAGACAGAGCAAAACGTGTTGAATTACTTGAAAAAATTTTCAGAAAATATATTATGCGGATTACTGTATGTATATTTTTTTCTGCAACAGCTGCAATATTAATTTCCGTACTAGCAACCAAAGAAAACTTTTTATTGTTTAAAAGAATGTAAGAAAGCGTTTGGTGTTTTGTGTGAAAAACCACCAATGCAAACATGATATTTCCAAATCATTGATACAGTTGCTGGTGATATATTAGAAGGACCCTATTTTGTCCCAGATGCCTAAGATTTGCTGGTCTATACTTAAATTGATTTAGACAAAGGTCGACCCGTAATATCTTGTGACACATGGTAAGAATTACTTGCTATAGTAAATTTTGAAGTACTTCAGACGTATGGTCAGATTGTAGTTACCTCCATTCAATTGTCGACTCGATATATCCCAGTGAACTTGAAATAAAAGACACCATGATAGAGTCTTTAACAACTGTCCATATTTGGATAATTTGACTAAAGAACATAAGAGCAAAATAACAACAACATTGTATGAACTACCGTGATGACTTCAGTTTTTCCGTGAACTCACTTATTTATGTGGCAACAGTTTACAATCATCTGCAATTCGTGTTTATGTCTCCAAACTTATTCGATGATCGAGCATGCTCCGAATAAGATCCAAGATGGGCTACTGACAGAATTTGATGTTGTGGGAATTTCAACAACACTGCTTACAGTTGTTATGTTGACGGCAATCAAATGCATGTTTTATAGACATACGAGCAGGTGGATTTCAATGAACAATAATGATAATGGGCATCAAAAATGGGTACCGTCCTTGGCGACAAAGACTTGTAACAACCAATGTAGTGTTTATCATAATTCAACAAATTATCATTGGGGCATCAATTTGGGGGTAGATTGCAATGTTTTAAAGAACATTTAGCAGTAAAAAAGCTTATTACTCAATGGTCACCCTATGTTTTGAAAAATGATTGAAAACGACAGCGTGTAAGAATACCGTATCTAAACAATTATTTTAAAAAATCAAAAATTGAAGTTAGCCACGTTTGTCTGAAATTAAAACAGATAGTGAAACTTGAATTCATTGCTTTAAACTCTCAAAACAATTTCGCAATAAGATGCACTTGACAAAAACAGCAAGGTCTGAGAAAAGCAAAGAATTGCAAAAGCACAAAATTAGTTTTATATGATATATTTCTTAAATATTACTGGTCTTGTTGTTCAATTTCTTATTCTGGGAAGGCAGCTCAATGTCTGGAAAAGTCTGGAAAGCAAGTTTTTGCAAAGAAATCGAGAAGTTTATGAGATGATGGAACCAGAATCAGGAATCCACTAAATTAAATTTCTTCTTGATAGCGTCCAAACCCACACGCCAAAAAAGTAAAGCAGTTTTGGGGATAAAAATAGAATTAATGTTTTGTCACACCAACAATTTTTGCCAGATCTTTCACCCTTTGACTTGTATCATTTTCCAAACTTGAAAAAATACCTTTCAGAACGTAAAAAACAAGTCAAGGAAATCATAAGATCTGTCATATTCCAGTATACGAAGGGCCATACTCAAAAAAGTGTTTTGAAAACAATCAGAAATCGGATAGAAATGTGACAGACGTGTTTCAATTAAAAGAGAATATCTAAGTGAAATCCTTAAGGCTAAATCATTGAAAAGTGATTTTTGTTGCTTTCCGGGCACCGAGGACATTATTTATTGAACAACTCTTGTATTCCTTGTGACATGACCTTTCCTTGGGTTCCACCAAATTTGACCTTTTGACTTCGGATTTTGACCTACTTTTACACAAAAATTCCAAACTTTTACTTTGGCCATAACTTTTGAATGGTAGATACTAGGACTTTCATATTTCACATATGTATTCTTTGTGGCAAGACATTTCATTGGATACCAACAACTTTGCCCTTTTGACCTTGGATATTTCCATACTTATGAAAAAACTTTAACCTTGACCATTACTTTTGAACGGTAAGGGCTAGGGCTTTTATAATTCACATATGTAATCCTTGTAAGAAGACCTTTCGTTGGATACCAAGAACTTTGACCCTTTGACCTTGGAATTTAGCCTACTTTAAAAAAGCAAACCTTGACGATAACTTTTGAAGGGTTTGGGCTTAGACTTTCAAATTTCACATATTTAACCCTCGTGACAGGATTTTTCATTTGATATCAAGAATAACCTTGACCTTGGAGTTTGACCTACTTTTAAAAATCTTTAACTTGGTCATAATTTTTGAACGGTTAGGGTTAGGGTTTTCATCTGTCACATATGTATTTCTTTTCACAAGACCTTTCTTAAGAAACCAAGAACTTAGACCCTTTGACCTTGGAGTTTGACCTACCTTTCAAAAATTTATACTTGGCCATAACTTTTGAAAAGTTGATGCTAAGCATATTGTATATTTCACAATCGTATTCCTTGTGAGAAGATCCTACTTTGGGTAATAATATAATTAATTTGCATTTAAGAAAAGGTTTAATCTTCGTTATGTTGCCATACAGGGTCATCAGTGTTTCACAACACATCTTGTTCCTTATATTGAGAAGAGATAGGGCTTTCATGTTTGACATGTGGATTACCTGTGACAAGATATTTCAGAGCATGCTATGATTTCTTACCCCTTGACCTTGATGTTCACGATTGGCCTTATTTAAAAAAAAAACCCTTTGGTGATAATTTCTAAATGACATATGATAGAGCGTTCATATTTGACACAATATGTCATAAAAAATGACATCTCACCCAACTGGTCAACAGGAGACTTTTAAGTTTGATGCGTTTCAATACTTCAACAAGAAGGAAATATTTTGAAGACTACGCTTGTTCTCGATTAATTCCTGGATTTACACAATACAGAATAACATTTAACTTGATTTTAATTCCAGTTTATTTGTGACAACACTGATAATGTTATTCTTTGTATCTATGCTCTCCTAAGTCTCTCCTAAGTCTACAAAAGTCGGACAATATGAGAAACATTTCATGGTCCCTTGTAATATTTCTTTTTTTTTCAAAACAAGAGATAGAAACAAATTTCCTTAAAAACTTATGGTCCCTTTTCAAAATTGAGAAGGCAAATATGCACCAGAACTGGAAAATTAATGAATGAGATTTTTAAACAATTTGATTTCTTTTTTTTTTTTAAAGAAAACCATCTTAAAGAGAGAAAAAAATCTTTTAAATGCTTAAATGTTTGACAAAATGGACAATATTTATACATGTCTAGATACAAATTAAATAATAAATCATATCTATGAGGTTCTTGAGATTAACAACATATAAACTAAATCTGATAAAATAAGATGCATTTACATTGTGTATAAAAAATATTTTCCACTTACATGGAAACAACAATTGCTTTAATGTTAACACCCTTCCATACCAGAATAAAATAAATCAATAACTTTTCAATATGAACAAAGCAAAAAAACAGTTCTATTAATTAAATTAAAAAAAAAAAAACAAGTTCTGTCTAGAATAAACAATCTCTTCATAAGCTCAGAAAAATTGCAAATAAATTGGTGTTATGAAATTATCTTCAACCTTCCAAAATCTTTTAAATTTTTCTTGTTGCAGTTTTTTGAAAAAAGTTTTTGAGAAAGAAGTAAATTCATTTTTGAAGAATATTGCAAACTTTGTTCAACAATGAATTCATTAGCGTCTTCCATTCCAACATCTAACAAAATAAATCTTAACGTGGTCCAATTTCAAGATATACATACTCATGCAAAAAAATGTATAAACGTGCTAAATTGACAACACATATGGCGTTCCATACTGCACAATGGTTAACAAGAGGTACTTGTAATGACATCACAACCTAGGAGTTAAATGTCAATATAACTACAGTCTTTATGTACATATCTCGATTACCAACAAAAACAATGCATTGGTTAGAGACTGGTGTTTCTTGGAATAATAAAATTACATTCATTCCAATAAAAAAAAAATTGTCTAGATATAACATCATCTTTCTACTATATTTATTTTTAACATCTTAAAATCTATCATAAACTGAATAAAGTAAGCTTGTAAATTTCTGGTTTCAGTGAAAAGATTTACTCTCAACATGCTTAAAACATAAACTAAAAAATAACAGACATTTACATACTTTGAGTTAAATTTTTGGTTTATAAAAATTTATACTAGTGCTTTATCAAAAAGATTAAAAATAAACATTTTTTAAGTAGATTATAAATAAGCATGTAATAAAAATCCAATTCATGCCCCTCATGCCTTCAGCCATGGCTATTATGTGGATGTCAATTTGGAAAGTAAATAGAGAAAAGGAAATAAAGAAGTGTTTTTAAAGTAGATAAAAGTTTTTAAAACAAAAAACTTTCTTTAAAATAACAATATTGCAAACATTTAAATATTTAGTTTTTTTCTGCTTAATTTGATAAAAATTTCAAAATAATAAAAATTTAAAAATCAGTTAAAAAGAAAAAATATCAAAACCAAATGTTCTTCAATCTTGAATAAACAAAAAACTAACAAAGAAAGATCACCTTTTGAATGTTACAAACTTACAATACATGTACATGTATGTAATTGGAAATGTTGACGCCAACACCAGTTACCAACAACAACATATTAACCTTAACACAGATAACAATGCCTATAGTCAAAAGGCATTCTTCTTTAAAGGTCAGTCCAAATAATAACCTGGATCCACCTTTGTAACACTTATATCCACTTCTGTGCATCACTCAGCCTGTGTGTTGTAAAGTTTGTCCAAATCCGAAGCCCTTTGGTCCAAAATGTTTTCCATAACAAGCTGCAAGATAACATGTCAAATATAAATATAATGTATTCTATAAGACTGAGGCTATGACAGTTAAACTTGGGAAAAATAATGACTTTTGAGATAATTTTGGGAAATACTAATTTCATGCTAAAAAAATTTAAATAATGGGTGTTTTAGTGGTTGCTAGATATTTATTTTCAAATATAGTTGAATATGAATAATTACAAGTTGTTATTATATACCAGCTATTCAATAAAATGTTCTTTCTTTTCTTTTCTTTTTTTTTTTGGGGGGGGGGGGGGCTATACCAGCTATTCAATAAAATGTTCTTTCTTTTCTTTTCTTTTTTTTTGGGGGGGGGGGGGGGATATAATATTATACATCTAATTGCCCAAAGCGATCTTTTTTAAAATTTGGAATAGGGCCATTGAACAATCCCAATTATACACAGCTAAGTTTTTTGACAATATGTCCAGGTTTACTAAATTAAGGTCATTATTTTTTTTTTTAAAAAGAAGTACAAACAGATGAGTGGATACTCACATTTACAGAAAATGTCTCCCTCAGCCTGAGTTACTGTGGTGGAGTCTAGTTTCTTACTGCAGGCTGTACAATTAAAACAGGCTTTGTGATAGATCTGCAATAAAAAGTGGTCTACTCTTAGAACATACACAACATCTACTGATAAAGGGTGAAATCATTCTACTGATATCATAATTTGTCAAGTAAAAAAAATCACAATGTACCTTAACATAATCGATAAGTTGTGCACAACTAATCATCAGTTCTAATCTAACATCAAAACTATCTCTTATTCAACCGTTCTGGTAATTTTACAGAATACTTACACCACCCCCTGCCATGATTTTCTCAGCGAAAAACACGGCCTGGTTGCACCTTCCACAAATGTCTGATGACCCATAACCCCCTGACTTCCTGTTCTCATTGTCCAGTAGTGGCGCTGCCTGGGCCACAGCGTAAGATGAGACATTCCTAGGGATGAAGAAAAATTCTGCATTAATGAACACTAAAAATCAATTTATCTAAGAATCATAAATATTTTTTTTAAAAAGGAATATTCGTTTACAAAACTTTGGAATCTAATGAAACATGAATTTGTAACTGAATTCGAAGATTAAATTAAGTACATATAAATCAGAAATAAACAAGATTTTTGCCTTGAAAATAAGTATTTTCATGTGTAAATGGACTAACTCTTTGGTCACTTGGTGTGGGTTCCCAGTGTCCATAGAAAGTCCTGAAGCACCAGCAGCAAATCCGTATCCTTTTGGTCCAAAGAGTTTTCCGTGACAGGTCTTACAGAATACCTCATTGTTATGGTCGGTACAATTCGTACTGTCTAGTCCCTTGTTACAATTAGCTAATAATAAAATAAAATAGGACTTTATAAAGCTTTACATCCTAGTAAGCTCAAAACAGAAATAAACCAAACAAGCCAAAGAAATTAAAATGTAACCTATACACGTCAAAGTAACTGTTTCTTTGAATGTTTACATTTCATAAAATGACCAACAAGCATGGCTCTCCAATACTAACATGATTAGAAATGATTCAAACGATACACAGACACTAATGACTTCCAACTAACTATTGGCCTTTTCTGGCCATCCAGTAAAGAATAAATCCAACAGTTTACCTATTAAATAGTTTGATTTATCAAAATAAAAAACTTTCTTTTGAACATGTGTCAGTAAATTTTCTTACCACATCTAAGACACAGTTTGTGGTACTTCTTCCCCATGGCTCGGACTTCCTCAGCAAAATAAACCTGTTTCCCACACCTAGGGCAGCAGTCTCCACCCCCAAAACGACCGGATCCACCACCATTCATCAATGGTGCTGCTTGGGCTTGAGCCAAGTGAGAGACATTTCTGTAAGTATCATTTTAATGTTAGTTTGATATCTTAATTAGTGGTAGGTTAAATATATAGAAAATGTACATACCATGTAGCTGTATACAAAAATCAACTTATTTCAATATTACCCCAAAGATTATAAATTTAGTGAGATCAAAAAAGTGTTGCAATTAAAATAAGCCAGAATTTAAATTCTAACATTAGATTTCAATTTCAAAAAATTATTTTGGAAAATATGATGTTCATTATTTTTTCCTCATTTTCAACATTTCATCATCACAGATTATAAAGAAAATTATATATATACATGTATATGCAATAAAGTACACTGTGTATTAATATCATGATTATTGGTTTAAAATATATTTATTCAAATTGATGAATTAAATTGAACACCAGGCATAAACGCCCATGATCGTTCTCTTCATACACTGTGTTTTATAGGATTATGGGCAATACTTAGAAAATAATAGGATGATTTTTTTTTTATTAATTATGAAACTGAAAGTAAATACAAGTTATTTCAAAGCACTGGCTGTTACTTTACTATAATTATGTAATGTAACAACATCACATGGAAGTTGTGATGACTGAGTGTACTTAAAAATACTGTAATTTCATTAGTTTTACTTTTGTTCCTTTTTCTTTTTTGATGCTCAAGTAAAATATGCTATACACGTTTCTATTTCTGAATACAAATTCAACTTTAGATAACTAGTATTTCTATGGGTAATCATGAAAAGTATTTGATTACGACATGCACATTTATAAGTGTGCATTTATAATGGCAAAAGCGCTTGTTTACTAATTTTCAAACTGCATGTTCATATACAGACGACTCAATAAATTATATCTTCACCTCAATTTCCTACTGAATATCGATATATTTTTCAATTGCTTCCACCTAAATAACCATAACACCAACAAGTTCTATTAAATACTTGAAGATAATTATATCTATCAATGATAATTTAACCCAAAGAAAAAAGGGTTATTTTAGAATTACAGTAGTTCTTTCATTTTAGACTTTTGGAAAAATTCCACAGGTGCTCACATACCCAGTGGTGATTTCATTACGACGTCCTGTATCCATGGATAACCCTGAAGCTCCTCCAGCAAATCCGTACCCCTTGGGTCCAAAACTTTTGCTATAGCAGGCTTTACAGAAGATTTCCCCATCATGGTCATTACAGGTTGTACTATCTAGCAGTTTGTTGCACTTCGCTGTCAAAAACAAAGTGGAGCAATAATATACTAGATGTTCTGAGGATTGATATATCAGTTAACATAAAATTTGTCAATATTTTCTCACAAAAAAATCTTTGAAAATATTTGCAGTTTCTTTCTTCCTATGATGTTATATATTATTCACTTTTACTCAAGAACATTTTTACTACAAAGGCAGATAACTTCTACTAGATGCAGTTCTTTAGTAATACTGTTCCCACACATATACATGTATAACATATCTGTCAATTCATTTTTGGGAATATCTATGAATTATTGCAATATACACATCATAAAAGGTATGTAAATTAATATAAATATTGACAATATAATTTTACAGCCAATGTTTTGTTTGGGTGAAAAAGTAGATCAGATTCTTGTTCTTATTGTGTACTGGGTATGTCCAAATCTTATTACAATCAAACTAGAGATTCAAACTCTATCTGATACAGAAATTAAAGCATTAAGTAGAATTCAGACCAACTACGCATACTGAATATCTGGTGTATAACATGTTCAATCTGAGAAAAACGTTTATCTGTATGATGGTCAACAGTGGTAAACAGTCAATTAATTGTTTACAGAAAGTTTATTCACATTTACATACACAGTTATCTAACATGAGAGACTATGAGTTCCAAGATTTGAATTATTATCAGAAACAAAGGCACATTTCTAAAACAGGAAATTAATTAACTTAATCTTTCCTCACTGATTATTTCCTGTCTTTTATCATGTACCCTAAATATATGTTTGACTGCTACATTAAATTTCCAAATTTAACTTAATTATTAACATGATAAAACCAAACTGAGCTTGTGAACAAATTCTTACCACAAGCTAAACAGAGTTTGTGAAACTTCTTCCCTAAAGCTCTCATCTCTTCAGCAAAATACACCGGTTTTCCACACCTAGGACATCCATCTGTCCCTCCCCATTTCGGCTTCCCTTGATTCACCAAAGGGGCACCTTGTGCCTCAGAGTAATGAGAAACATTGCTGTAAAAAATCAAAAGAAATGTCTTCTAATATAAATAGGATATATACCAGCAGCATCCACAAAGTTAATGTTATTCTGAAGGATTAAAAAAGTTGTGTTAGGTAAACATGGCTTGAAATGAGGATTTCTTATCTTTAAATGTGCAGCACGGAGGCCTTGAAATGTGTAATAAAAGAGGCAATTCATGAGCAGCTTTCCTGTCATCACTTTGTCTATTAGCCCACAGATTTATTTTTAGACAACTCTGACATTAAAGATAAGCTCAATTTTGTTTAATTGGAACTTATGCCAACAGAAGTCTGAAAATTTAGAAGATTTATCTTTTCCTTGAAGATGATTTAAAGAACTTTGTTTTTCTTAGCTGTATATAAGATCAGGATTATTTCTTTACAATTTCATCTGATTCTCCATAAAAATGTTATATAAAGTGGTCAAAATACAATTATTTATTTAATCAAGAATAAATTTATTTATCAAGAGTGATTGTCATCTTTTTTATGTAAAGACTGATGCATTAATTTCTTTTATGCAATAAAAAAGTTCTTACATGTAGAGACTGACACATATATTTCTTCTTGTGTGATTAATTTTTCTTACATGTTAAGACTGACACATGAATTCCTATTTATCATGTTTATGTGATGTTAAGTTTTTACCTAGTTAATATATACAAAAAAAAAAATTTCCTGCAGGATGAAGCTACAAATTAATGTATGAGGGCCCTTTATCAAGATAAAGTAGAGACATTAAATTACAGGTACACTGTACCTGGACAGGTATCTAATGAATCTGCTAGCTGTTGCAGTTGTAAAGAATGACTGACATTAAAGGAATTTCTTTGAAGTTGTGATGTACACTAATCAAATTTAAGATCAGATGACCTGTCAATCAATCCTAGGGATTAGCCCATGTTTTGTACGTTGGCTCCATGCCAGCATATCGAACATGGCATCTACATCTAGGAACAGTTCAATTTAAATAAAAAAAAAGAGACCATTTCCTCCTTACACATGTTACACAATCAGAAACATTTTAACCCCCTCCTTACAAAAACTGAAAAATTTAAATTGCAGGCTAAGATGAGGAGGGTCGAGATATTGAGATATGAATCAATGATGATATAAAATGATGCACAGGTGTAAGATTTTTATCAGGAAGTGATTCATCACCTTCGAGTTTGCTGATGAGGGTTTCCAGTGTCCATAGATAAGCCCGAAGATCCCCCTGCAAATCCGTACCCCTTGGGTCCAAAAAGTTTTCCATAGCAAGATTTACAAAACGCATCGCCATCATGTTCTGTGCATGTTGTGCTGTCCAACAGTTTGTTGCAGTTTCCTGATAAAATAATAAAGGCAAGCTCATCTTATTCTGAGTCATTAGATATCAAGAAATTAGATAAACTTATGTCAAGGTTTCATTGGAAAAAAGTCAAGAGGCTCCTTGTTAAATAGCTATCAGGTTTTTTTTCAGAAAACAAGGGCACAAAGAGATGATAAATGAAGTGATAATGAGGCTATAACTTGGTTGTAAAATCAGTCAGTCATGAACATAAATTATTTATCTTGAAATGGGTCTCTGCCTGGAATGAGTTTAAATTACTCTTTAAAAAATTATTTTCACTTTAATGTATAAAGATGTAATTAAGAATGAAAATTTTAACATACATATACACAAATTAGTACGAATGTGAATTACGATATTTTAGTTCCTCGTTCTGCGGTTAAACAGACATGTTATATTTTTGCCGCTATGTATGATTACACCAGCTGTCAGGGATAGAGAAATCTTATATTTAACAGAATATAATTCACAAGATCTCCCAGCGCTTATCTTCATTTGCATTGCATATTGCCCACAGGTCTTTGTTAGTAAATGTTTACTCCCCATTGCCAGAGACTTTCTAATGGATTTTGCCTGTGGTTCGGAAGATTTTACAAGAGACAAAGATTTTACGATACTGCACTCCAGATTTTTTAAACAGCTTCGTGTTTCATTAGATAATTTTTTTTCTCTTTGACATCTGGATTCTCTTTCTCTCCTGTTACATAATATGAACTGATAGCATTTATCACTTTGAAAGATATTAATGTTTCCAATAGAAAATTCTTATAAAAAGAATTATGATTAAGATCAAAAGAAAATGATTTACAGGTAAATCTAAAAAATAATTAAGATATATGTATGTACCCTATAACACGTATACTGTATAGAGCTTAATTTCAGAAAATTCCTCATAGCTCACTCAATTTCCCTCTGAGAGAATTAATTTTCCTTTTCTCTCTTAATCACGTTACTTCTACCAATTTAAATAAGATAAATGTAATTCTCAATTAAAATTCCTGGATATACTCACCACACTTAAAACAGAGCTTGTGCCATTTCTTTCCAAGAGCTTTTACTTCCTCAGCAAAGTACACCATGTTCTGGCACCGCGGACATCGTTCTGCCATAGTCCTGTTGTCAAAAGAAGGTCGCCTAGGATAATAATACCAATCTGTCAACATCTTGTTAAAAATTAAATTTTTTCCTTCCACTTATACCAAAAGAGATATTTGAACTAAATGGGATGAAGAAGAAATGGGGAAAAATCGGTAATCTCTCCTTCTTTGTTCAGCTTCTCTCTCGAGGGAGTTCGCTCACTCCTATAAACTGTCAAATTTTATCCCTATCAAGTCTTCAAAGTAAAAAATGGCACAAAGAGGATGTTTCATCCAACCCTCTTCTGCATTACTCAAGGTGTCTGGTTTTACGATGTGGAATGAGTCAGATATGGTTCAACATTTCCCAAACTTTGTTGATTTTACTGTTGCTGCTTATTTTAGAAAAAAGACTCCTGGTAATTAGATGTTAGAATAATATTCCCGGGAGTGCTAATTAACTTTAATTTGGGTTTTTAATTACAGTGTCAAATTTTTACCATTCATTAATTATTGACAGCAAGTTATTTTATATGAAAATGGTTACATTGATTTAACACCTTTTGCATGCAGGAAAATTGGATTAGTGCAAGAGATTAAATTTTGGCAATACATTTAAGTCAAGAATAAACACAACTTCATATTTGGGGTTAAATTAAAGATAGGCCTATTAAACTCTTGTCAATGAAAAAAATTTAGTGAATAAATTTGAAAATTCTTTTTATCTTTTGCAGTGCTATAACCAATGAAATGGAAAACTGCATGGCTTGCACATTCTGACTTCTATCAGCAGAGAGTGAAAACTCTCAGATTATTTAGAGAATTCTTATCACCTTCCATCCTGGATGTAGGGTCATTCTTCATTGGAATAGAAAATTGCACCCAATATCAATCACTGAATTTTGTATCAATAGCAGGAATGTCATTAATGGGATTTTTGGCATGATCAGAATATATTATACCTGAACTAAGTGCTATGGTTTTGTGATTAATGATAGACATGCACATCACAATGATTTTGTAGTATTTCAAAGTTCTATTTAAACTAGGTCATTTTTTTTATTAATATTTCTTTATTTACATGCATTGTATAACAAGGTATAATTTGAATCAATTTTTATTTCCAGATTCTAAGTTACAGAATTTCTTAATTGTGTGCCCATTTATCTAATTTCATAAATCTAATATGTTTAATGATATTATCAAGTTCTCTTACATTCATCTTCGCTAACCTAGGGTTCCTTACCTGAAAACTACTCTACTGTAGAATGACAAAGTATAACTTCCACATTTTTGACTCAAATTTCTTGCATTTCTTGAATTTAAATTTGCATATAACTGCATGTGAACACGGCTTTTTTTTAAGTAACCCGAGTAGTTTCTGACATGAATGTATTCAGTTTACAACTATACAAATTACACATCATCTTGCGACCCTTAATGCTCCCCAAGGAGCGAACAGAAATAAGTAAGTCAAGTCACATAATGTGTCGACACGATCATCTTATTTTTTAATTCCCATTTATACCTTCAGTAAAATTATACATCACAGAATGAACTTAAAAAACATCTCATAATAACTGAAGTGCCTGATACTAAAGTGGAACAATCATATGATAACTCACTGACTTTAGTAACTAGGGCTTATTTAAGATTACCACTACTGCGATGTATGTAATATATATGCACATAAAGATTGGACTTGATTTTTTTCTTGTTATCCATCTTATTATTTAGGGTGTAAAATATATTATATGATTAATGTGACATTGTCAATAACAATTGATTTTATCATTATCATTTATTATAAATATTAAAATGAAACAATTTTGACAACATATACCTTGCGTAAAATTTCACTTCATCTGAAAATCTCTAATTTTGTCCAACTGTTTTACACTCTCACCTGAATGAACATCAACGTGTCTACTTGTTATAAAGAAATCTTGAAACACAATTACACATCTTAAAACCTGTTATCTATAAATAATTACCTGTACAAAACGACACGAAAACAAGCTCTCTTTCCTGAATTATAATACAACAGTTCCTCTGGTCTACGGAGTACAGAATTATAATAATTTATAGACAACACCCAATGCTGACTGGAATCACCTTGAAAAAAATATACCTGCAAGCCTGTTATTGTATTTTTACCTTGATGACGCTAAAGACATGCAAAATATCTCTTACCTGAACTTATCTATAGAGTGTATCTAGCAATTTACAATACATCCACCTTGCTAGATGCACCGTGTTTACAAGATCAATAGGTATTGATCAGATCGAATTCAAAATTTAAAGCTACTGAATCGAAGTTATTTCAATTTATAAAGACCATGTATAGTGTTATTATTAATAGAACGCGGGTGTGCGTTTAAATCCTTGTTTATTTCATGAAAATGACGACATCGTGTCTTGTTTTCATGCTGGAATATGACATTCCTTTCATTCTTCACATTCCGCCTTATGATTTTGCCGTATAAGGTAGAAATATGTTAAGGTACCGTGAAACAGCTGTTTAAATGTTGACATGAATCGTTTATCAGCGATATCGATATCGTCCTGATTAAGGAATTTCCAAAACATACCAAATTTGTATAAAATAATAATCCCATAATCAGCGTGCTTATGTAAAGAAAATGTGTACACGTGCTCTTAAAACCGAAAGTACACCCTCCAACAGTAGTTGTTTTTATTACATACCTTTTATTTGCTGTTTATGCCTTCTCTGTGTTGTTTAAATCACTTTACCGCGTACGCAAGTGTCGTCGAATAATTAAATACTTCCGCCAAATCGGCTGTCACCTTTTTGCACACGACACACAAAACAATAGAGTTATCTCGCTTTGATAACCTTTTACCATGAAAAAAACAATATTTCCTTTGCATGCATTTATTTTTAATCTTATAAAAATTTGACTAAAATTTAAAAAGAAAATAATAATAGTAACGGAAATGGAACAAGAAAAAAAACAATTGGACAGGAAATTCTAAAGAAAAAAAAAGAAAGTTGCCTAAATTAGGCTAAAAACTAAGTATCATTGACATAATAATTTTCATTTGCCATCTAATGTAATATTAAGATAAAATAATGACTTTAAACAGATAAATGAAAGATATGTTGCTAAAAAAAAACTAGAGAAACGGGAGCTTTGGGATAAACAAAATAGTGTCACTGAAGGGGCGAATCCAGCAATTTTTGAAAGGGGTGAGCTAGGTTCCAGGTTTCGGTGCCCCAAATACTCTACTAGGTACTTTTGACTTGGCGCCGCGTCAGAGATATATAAGGAGCGTCGGGACGTTCTGCGTGGCTAGCACCCAATACTCATGCATAGAATCACACCAAACCCGTTGCAAGACTTGCAGCGGTATTCAACCCTCCAAAAAAGAGCTCGCCCCCAAAAAACAAACAAACAAACAAATTAAAAACATAAACAAGGATCGACCTGTGCACCATCCTCACAACGTCAGGGGTCCTGAGTCAACACGTTGCAACGTGTTGACTCAGGACCCCTGACCATGCTAACGTTGTGAGGATGCCTGTGCACCACACCTTAAATTCTATGCTAAAATTCTTAAACCGCAAAGCGGTTTATAAAAAAGCGTAAACTGCCCCAAGTTATGTCATATCGTATAACATAATTTGAAATAAGCTTCATTCCTTATAATTTAATTTCAGTATAGACAATGAGACAATTTTTCCTCCGGAAAAAGGCTTCAAATATAGCATATTTTAACAGTAACGTCAAGCCACAGGCACCTGACGTTACTTATTTTTCTTTTATTAAATAAAAAAAAATATACCCTTACCTTATAAGGTAAGGGTATATTTTTTTATTAAAAGAAAAATAAGTAACTTCATGTGACTGTGCGTCAAGCGGAGTAATACGTTTTTGACGCAACTCATTGTGACGTAGGCAAGTTATGTTATACAAAATATTATATGTTCCTCTGAATGATTCAGCCAATGAAATCGCTTGATACAAGTGAAATTAAATTATTATACATTGTTACATTTTGTAAATTATAATTGTGCTCTTTTTGCCTATCTACATTAGACATGAGGAGGAATGCAACCTTTTATTCATTTTATATATTTGACTAGAATTCATGCATTTCCTGAAGCACCGACCCTTGATGTCTTTTGTACACCGGCAATTATTTAAAATAAACCTTCATCTTATAATATATTTACAATATTTGCACACCACCATGGTAAAATTGGTTTAATCTTTTTATTATATACATTTTCTCTTTTTTATGTGATATTATGCTTGTAACTGTGTTACATGTATGCCCCCAGTGGGACCATGCTGGGAGTAAATTCTATTCTATTCTATGTAATAGTTATTGTATATTTATTATGGTGTATCCTGAGTTATTTGGACGAAGGGCGGTGACGAGTGCGAAGCACGAGTCTCCGCCCTACGTCCAAATAAATCAGGATACACCATAATAAATATTCAATAACTTTCTTGTATCATGGCCAATCAAACGTCATGTCACAGATTTTCAGCATGATTTTTAATTACACCAATAGAAAATATAGTTTTTGTCAGGTGACCGCATGGATAATCTCTCCTTCCTGCCAGTATTTTTAATAAGCATTTTACGTGCGTGTGTTCATGAGAAAGGACGTTGGATTGCAGCATCCCAGCACACACCCCCCCCCCCGGATTTTAGATTGTGGTGCAAAGGGTTTTTTCCTTGTCAACTGTTTTTGGAGGCCCCCTTTCTTTTAAATGTAGCTACGGACTTAAAGTGGCTGAGGTGTGATTCTGTGCATGAGTGCTGGGGGCACCGACCTGGAGCCTCCCCCCTTTCAAAAATTGCTGGATCCGCCCCTGGATTGTTAATGAAATTCACAAGAAAACCTTTGGATATTCGAAGTTGAAGAAGGTAAATTCAAGTGTTATTCGAAAATCAAGAAAAAAAGATACTCGTTGATCATTTGACATATTCGAGAGCTGTCGTATTCATGAAAACGCTGTGTCAGGGTCAATATTACTCTTCATCTGTGGATGCAGTACAGCTTAAGCCTATATAACAATAGGTGGGATATTTAATATATTTCTGTGTAGAATTCGATGTCAAGAATTTGATTTCTCGTTGCTGTGGATTGAATATTTGAAGAGCTCCGTAAAATCATTTCGTAGTTTGGGATATATACGTACTATAATTTA